>JAOXJP010181715.1:0-12446 GCA_025762735.1 Platanus orientalis
ATGCTGGAAAGCTTGAAATGAAAAGACCTTAAACGATCATTTTGCTAAAACATTCTCCTACCCATTTACTTTTGTACCTCTAAAAAATCATGTTCATTTCTACAAATCCAAGA
This sequence comes from Platanus orientalis, assembly GCA_025762735.1. Taxonomy (NCBI): domain Eukaryota; kingdom Viridiplantae; phylum Streptophyta; class Magnoliopsida; order Proteales; family Platanaceae; genus Platanus; species Platanus orientalis. The sequence goes on from JAOXJP010181715.1 coordinate 114, forward strand.
CAAAAGAGTCAATGGTTCAAAAAAAAGTGCAAAAGAAAAAGCAAAAGAAGAAACAAGAAAAAGAACAAAAGCAAAAAAAAGAAGCTTATAAAGAACCATGATTTTCTTCAAAAACATACAAGCGTTTTTGTAGAAAACCATGATCTCCTTTAAAACACGGGGAACTCAAAAAGAACCATGATTTTCTTCAAAACATGGGTAATTTGTAGAGAACCATGATCTTCTTCAAAATGTCAAAATCTTGTACATAACCATAATCTTTTTCAGGAAATGGGCATTTTGTAGAGAACCATAATTTTCAATTTGTAATCAATCTTTAATCAAGAGCCATTCATAATCATATTTCCATATCCCTTCAATCTTGCCTACTCAAAGGCAGATTTTGAAACTGCTAATAAACCTTTCATTCAACAGAGCGATTGTTCAAGCCCCTTAGCACTTTGAGATGTTCTAAGAGAAAGTCAACAATACATAAGTCAAGCATTCAGTCAACTTGGAACAAGAGCATGTAGCTTGTCCAGTCGCTTTCCAAGAAGCCCAAACCTGTTAGAGTATAGGGGTAAAAAAGGGACAAAGATAAAAAAGAAACATTGTAAAGCTGAGAGTGAAAATCGGAAATGACACTTTGACTTAGTCTTGGTAAAACATGGGTAAAAAATGGAGCAAAATTAAGTCAACACTTAGGGTGAAAACTAGAAATGACACCCTAAGTCAAGTCAAGTCAGTCAAGTCATGAGCACATCTCATTAGAAGTCATCTCTTGACGAAGTAGAAGCAAAGACCTGAAACATAGGCATGTAATCCCACTCTCCCAAGAGAGGCACATTCAGTACCCAAACCAAACCTTTCATAACCTCACCCGGACTAGGCATGACATCATAGCACATGAAAACATGATCCTATGTACTCTAGAGTAATGCAATAGGTCATCCTTAATGTTTAAAAACCCCAAGGGGCTCAACTTTTCAAAATCGATGGAAGATTTCTACAAAATAAAATTTCAAAACCTCTTTAAAAAATAAATGCAAAGTCTGGCGATCCAGGCTTCAAATATCAGTCATCTGATTAATCAGCACTACCAATCAGTGAATACATCATCCGTTTCAATAGGGAAGTCTTCTACACAGCCATCGATGACTCTGGGATCAAGGAACAACTAAGTATAAATCAAGATGAAGTATCACCTCCAGCAAAGTGCCATTCATGGCCAAGAAAAGCTAGAGATGATACATCATCTCCCTGAGAAAAGCAGAGACGATGCGTCATCTCCCATCAATTATGATTGGAGGTGACCTATCACCTCCCAAAAAAACAAATCTAGATGAAGCATCATCTCCAGTAAAGTGCCATTCATGACCAAGCAAAGCTGGAGATGATACATCATCTCCTCGAGAAAAGCAAAGATGATGTGTCATCTCCCATCAATTGTGATTGGAGGTGACCCATCACCTCTCAATGAAACAAATCAAGATGAATCATCATCTCCAGCAAAGCACCATTAACGGCCAAGCAAAGTTGGAGACATCTCCCAAAGAAAAAGCAGAGACAACGCATCATCTCCCTTCAATTGTAATTGGAGATAACCTGCCACCTCCCAATGAAGCAAACTAGGAGGAGTTATCCCTTTTAAATGTCATTCACGGCCCTTAGCAATAGAGTTTGAGCCTTAGCCCATAAGCAATAGAATTTGGGTTGAGGCCCTCAAGGTTGGAAATTGGGTCAAGGCCCTCAAGATTAGAATTTGGGTTGAGGCCCCTAGACAATAGAATTTGGGCCTCGGCCCCCAAAGCGAAGAAAATTTGGGCCTTGGCCTCTAAAGAAAGGAAATTAGGGCCTTGGCCCCCGAAGTAAAGAAAATTTGGGCCTCGGCCCCAAGAAAGGAAATTTGAGCCTTGGCCCCAAGTAAAGAAATTTAGGCCCTGACCCTAAGAAAGGAAATTTGGGCCCCGGCCCCAAGAAAGGAAATTTGGACCCCAACCCCAAGAAAGGAAATTTTGGCCGAGACTCAAAGCAAATGAAACTTGGGCTGAGGTCCCTCAAGATGAAATGTGGGCCTCCGCCCCTCAAGAAATTTGGGCCTCCCCCCAAACAAGGAATTTGGGCCTTGACCCTACTAATGAAACTTGGGTCGAGGCCCCTCAAGGAATTTTGGGCCTCTGCCCCTTAGCAAAGAAATGTGGGCTGTCGCCCCTCAAGGAATGAGGGCCTCTGCCCCTTAGGGAATTTGGGCCTTCGCCCCTTAAGAATGAAATGTGGGCCTCCATTCCTCAAGGATCTTGGGCCTCAGCCCCTCAAGGAATTTGGGCCTTGGCCCCTCAATAATGAAGTTGGGTAAAGGCCCCTTTAGAGTAGTGTCGATCCCTAGAGATCCCCTCGACTTTTGTAGCAAGCCTGGTATATCTCCCAGCATGAACCAATAAATGAAATCATGAAGTCTGCTCTACCGACAAAGCAATTTAGTGATAGATCATCACCCTAGTGAAGTCCATCCTTATGGCAATGTTTGATAAAAAATGAGGCATCGATCATTTTCGACCTTGATACTAGGTTGCGTAAAGGTTCAGTGAGGACTCCACCTTACAGAAAAGGCCAAATTTTGACATCACAAATTACCTATTGGGCATAGGCAAATGTTGATCATCGTTCCATTGCCTACATAACATGACAAAACATAAATACGTAACACCGATCTCTATGAAATCTCTATGGCTTTCCGAGTTAAGCCTAAAAACTTCTTGATATGCTCTGCTCAGGCCGTTGCAGGTTCGATGAGGGACTCTAGGTTTTGCTTCACTAGATATGGCTGAAACCATTGACATAACAAACTATCTACCCGGGTATAGACAGATGTTGACATCATTCCGTATCCTATATACCATGACAATCATCCTTGAAAATTGATTGAAACAAATATATAGCACCGATTCCTCGGAATCTCCATGACTTTCGGAGTAAGCCTAAAACCTCCTGATATGCCTCATGCAGGCTACGTAGGTTCACTAAGTTGAGTCGGTCCCCAACTTTGTAGAAAGGCCTTCACAGATAAACCGCCTATCTGCGGTGTAGGTAGGCATCATCATTTTATAGCCTACGTATTATGCCAGCCATGTTTGCAGATTGGATGGTTAAAACAGATACATAGCATCGGTCACCCAAGATCCCATGGCTATCGAAATAAGCCCTGTTGGCAATCCCTGAACCATGAACAAATTCCCCCGCATAACATCCCGATTATTCAGACATAGCTGAATGCTACACTTCGAGTCATAGTCTATGTATTATCTTAGCACTAATACTGTTAGAGAGTTATGCATAATACATAGCATTGGGTTCCTTGTTGTTACAACCCCCACAGCTTCCGGAGAGAGCGCAACAACATCTCCAGTCCCGACCGGTCCTCCACCTACACTTTGTCAAAGTCGGGATAATTATAGGGTATGACCTACTTGTGATGTCTATTTATGAGGATGTAAACATGCATCCCAATTCAATCCATAGAGTCTATGTAATTCCTAAGGCCATAGTTGGATAACTATCATCTTGAAGAATCGTCCTCACAGTAAACGGGTTACTTGTTAGGAAAACCCACCAATGCTTCTCGGGAAGGAGCTCATAACATTTCTTTGCACGTCTAAACCAAGCCACTTTTCCAGTTCAAATTTTGGTACAACCCAGTTCATACTTTTGAACGACTTACCTACATTGGCCATTTTGTTTAGTACTTTATTTGCCGCATGATTTACTAATGGCCACCCCATGACATTTGCTCGGCATCGGATAACGAGCAATGCCACACTTCGGTCCATCAAGTTTATGAAATGAAAACTTCTAGCCATAGTATTTCTTCTAGTCATAGTCTAAACAACTATCAAGCTTGAGTAGTACTTCCATAGCATGGGTTACTTGCAAGAAAAATCCTACCAGAACTTCTCGAGAAAAAGTGCAACAACATTTCTCTATAAGTTCTGACGGTCACCGTTCAATAGACCGACTTGTAAGCACTGACCTCTATGATGCTTAATTATTGGGACATAAGCATTGTGTTGCATTCACCCTCAAACGTTGTGTATTATACCCATTTAGCAAAGACTAGGTTGTTATCACCTGGGCAAGGCACAACACCCGATCCTACGGGATCCTATCTTGGCTTCGAAGAGAATCATATAAATTCTTCCTTGCATGTCCCCCCACCTTAACAATGTTCAAGTGGGATGAAAATATTGTCATGGATCAACCCATAGCCTATGTGACCATCTTTTTATGGATGCGTAGCATTGACCCTCCAAGGTCCCATAGCTTTTCTAGAGAGAGCTTCCAAAATTTCTCCGTGAGTCCCGTAAAATACAACATTTGCCTAAGTGGGACGAAGGCAATGTTATAGATCAATCCAGCTAGATATCATAACTGATGTAAAGCCACACGTGTCTTCAAAAGTGATATTTAGCTCATATGTACCATGATTGATGTAAAATTGAGCAGTGTTCAATCATGAATATATATATTTTTTCATAGCTTTTTCAATGAGAGCTTCACTAACATCCCTTGTTGAGTCCCATTAAAACTCTCAAGGATAATCATAAAAAGACGTCTGAGCAATCAACTTCACAAATGAATCAATAATCACTCTATACAACAAATGCAAAACATGTCAAATATGTAAATCTTGTAAGAAACTTTAAACAAATTCATGCAAATTAAATCATTGAGCTATCCAGAAGCAAATACAAGTGCATAAATCACCTAAATGGTTCGTATGTTTACAACTTTTTGCATGGCCAATTTTTTACAGTGTTTTCCGTAATGTTTTCAAGCAGTTGTGCATGATGTCGATGATTTACATGTCTCTCGATGCAGCGCATATGCTAAGAGTAACACCCGAGAAGCTAGAGAAAATGTCAATTGCTTATGCATAACTCATGGATAGCTTATATTTTTAGAACAAAGAAGGTACCCCCGTCGGTGAATACCCACTTTTTGAAAACCAAAATGAAGGAATTTACAAAACGCCGAAGGAATCCACTTTCAACCCGAGAAGGCATTTCAAAAGCAAACTAATTTCAAAACCTTGATCCAAAATTTAGGACAAATTTAGCCCATCAATATTTTCTCAGCCAAAACTATTCTATATTAAAAAAACTACCCGCCCAATATTCATGAGTTACATGCAAGGAAGAAACATGGTCTCTCCCAAGTCAAAATTAGGGCACTTCCTTCTTTGCTATATGTGGTTTGTCATACATACCAAAGAGGGGCATTTGTCAGCACCCAAAATTTAACTCGGGTCATTTGATAGCATAAGGACAACATAACAACATTTAGGCATCAAGATTCTAAGCACCCTTGGCTTAGGAAGAGAAAACCTAAACTCTAAGAGGTTAGACATTCCTAAAAAGGTCTTCCCGGATGCTCCAATCGTGAATGAACCAGTCAAAGCACCTTATTAGAATCCAAAATGCACCATTTTAGGACAAACCCTAATCTCTCACAAAGGCATCAATAGGACTTTGAGGGTTTGCATTTTAGAACCCCATCCACATCATCAGCAAGTTTTTCACCTCCTGGAAGCCTTTCTTTAGTAAAGCATCATAGATAGAAAAATTATTATTTTGCCTTTTTACATTCAAAAGCCCTGAACTCACTATCTACCACTCAGATCACTGAATTTCTCCTACCTATATAAGCCTTCTTGTCATGATCATCATAGATGAAGAATTCTCATTTTCACTTTTTTGGACCTGTGGGTCAAAAATGACCATTTTACCCTTTTCACCTTAGAGAATTTACCCCTAGACCTTCAAAGGATCCCCGAAGCCTCTCTCGTTGTCCGAATGTTGTAATTTCAAATCCTTTGCATCCATGAGTCTCCTTACTCTAAGGAACTCATCATAGAGTAGATATTGTTCGAGAATGGCAATAGCCAATTTCTCAACTTATGATAACCCCGACCAAGAAATGGTCTCTGCAAAAGCTTTCAGAGATTTATCTGATCTCCGAATCCAAAAAAGTCAATCACTGTATCTCGGCCTCGGCCTTAGCTTCAAATCTCCAGGTTTGAGAAGAGAACTTCGAACCAATTTCTTAACTTATGATAACCCTGACCAAGAAATGGCCTTTGTAAAAGCTCTCAGAGATTCATCCGATCTCTGAATCTAGAAAAGTCAATTGATGTATTTGGGCTTTGGCCTTAGCTTCAAATCTCTAGGATTGAGAAGAGAACTTTAAAATTTTGAACCTTTGTAAAATCTTAAATCTTTCCCAAAGGATCAAAAAGCCATTTTAATGCATTTTGCTCATATGGAGCCAGAGTATTCTCTAGAGCTCTAAATTAGGATTAGTTGGTGTCCATTTCTCCAGAATCGTGAGGCCTTCAAAAAATTATCTAAGGAGCGCAAACTTTTGTGAAACTTATCTACTCAGATTCCCTCAAATACTCCAAAAAGAGCTACAAATCAGGTCTAAAAATTAGGTGCTCAATCGACTCCCAAAAATTCATCTAAAATCAGAAATTTAGTTAGTCGATGGCCACCCCACTGTAAATTTAGATCCTCCAGACTATCAAATTCACACAAAGTTATGGAAACCCTATGGCCTAAGCCATCATTTCTACTTAAGAAAAGAAAAAATCACTTTTTATTTGTATTTAGCACACAAAATGCCCTTAAAAGTTCTCCCAGACTTGGAATGCAACAAGGTCAGGCCCATTTTCTCAGTTTCACCCTTGTCCTCAAAAGGTCATTTTACAAACTCCAGCTTCAGAGAATGTCCAGCAGTTCAATTTCACCCGGCTTCAGGCAGCTATAGAAACTTAATCCCTTTGAGTGACCCTGCTTCGAAAATCTCTCGGTAGCTTCCCGGGAACCCAACATCCAATCTGTCAGTTCTTGTAACTCTGAGACTTCCCAAGCTTTAAATCCCTTAATATGGCCCATGACAGAATTCTATAGAAAAACGAGTAGCATGTCCAGTCCAATATTCTCTAATTGCTTAAAAAACCATTTTGACCTAGTTTTCTGCTTAGACATCATAATCCTATGTAGTCAGAGGTTGTGGCTCACCTGGACCCTGGGTCATCCATCACCTGACAATTTTTGGATCAATTTTACCATCTTACCCTTCCAAAGTACATGTGAGAGCTTTTAAGGCCAAAAAACCTTGATTTCACCCCCTTGCCCTTATCATAATTTGGTTCTGATTGGTCTAGTGTGACCAAAGTATTTGCAAACTCTGAAAATGACACTGAGTTTGCCAACTTCTGAGCTCAAGAGCTCGCGAGGTGTGATGACAGAGAGAGGGTGTGAAAACCCTAAAAGTAATAAATATCTATTAATGAGCTAGGATTTTTCAAACTTAGCTCATTAATGACATTTAATGCAATCACACCATAAGAGATAAAATGGCAGCCCTTAGATTGAAATCTTCCAATGTTAATCCTCACCCCTTTCCCTTGGATCAAAATGTTGAATTTCAAATCCTTAAAGTTTCACTTAAATCCCCCTATTTGGGATCTTGTTGCTCCTCCTTGAAATTTGCAACTAACCACATGCCATCAAATGGCATTTCCCACACCCCTTTAGCCACCTCACCTATCCAAGTGAGTTAGCTCATTGAAATCCCCACCCTCCACATCAGATATTGGGATTAATCCAAGCCCCTAATTCAGCCACATCACCTAGCACAAAAACCCTTAAACCTTAGCCACCCATTTTAGGTGAAATGCTAGCCCTACACTCAACCTCCTCTAAAACCAATCTTAGCCCTCCATTCTAAGCAAACCCTAGCCACACATTGCACAAATTTGAGACTAAATAGCCCCAAATTCTTGTAGCCCCAGGTTGGCAACCAAAAACCCTAAAAAACCTAAGAGAGAAAGGAGTAGGAAGAATAAGGAAAGATTTGTTTTTTGCAAACCCTAGGCCACTTCTAACCAAGGTAAGCCTAATCCCTCTATGCTTTGTTAATCCCTGAGTTCATATGCCCATTTTATATGTTGTTATGCTGTCAAAATCATGCTAAATCACTGCTTTAATACGGGTTACACAGTAGAGTCTCAACAACCTCTACTTGCTTCCATTTATGAGCATGTCTTGTTGTCAATTTTTTATGAATTTTGTATAAGGCTGTTGGAGCCTAAAGTTTAGTATGTTGTATTAGACAAGTAAGCCTGCTAGTAGATTTAATTTGGTATAGGAGCTGTGGAAGGCCTTGAGGTGGCCTTCCAAACAGACTAAAAAATCTAGGTATTTTAAGACCTAGTTTAGTTGAATATTTGTAATTTTTTGTTTGAATTTTGTATGCATGATCTGAGGCTCAATTTTTTATATGTTGTCTGTGTTCATACATAATTTTTCATTTTTCTCAAAACCCTAAAGACTTCAAAATCAAGAAATCCATCTAAGATTTTCTCTCAGTAATTAACGCCTGAATTTTATGGAATTAAAATTTAGGCATTGAACAAATAGGCGTTAAGAGAAAAATCAGGCATTGAGATCTAGGACCCACCTTAGGGTGCCCTGACCTTCTTTGAACTTGTCCCATGGCTGCAATAACATTTGAAATTCAATCCTATGCAAGTGCACCTTTGTAGGCCCTTATTCTCTCCCCAACGTCTGAATTTAATTTCAGGCATTGAGAAGAAAATTTAGGCGTTGGGGTGAATTTTAGGCGATAAGCCTAGGTTAAAAATCATATTTTTCAAAATTGGTTAAGTGTGTAGACATCTTATCTATAGTGCAAAGACCCATGAGAAACCCTACCCCTCTGGACCCTACTTTTGTGGCCCAAAAACCAAAGTTGGTTGTCGATTCAGCACCTAACGACTGAATTTCCCCTGAATTAAATTCAAGTGTGGAACATTCAGGCATCAGACCAAAAAATAGGCGTTAGGCTTGTTATAGATGACTAAGTGACTTACTTTGGGAGACCATATCTCCACGTTGGTAGAAGCCATGACCCCTAGGGTCGCATAGTGTAACTCTAGGAAACTTCCCTTAATCTAAGCTAGGGGTCCCACAGCATTGGGACCCACCAAACCATCCTAAAAAACCACATGAACATGCTGATCTAACCAGCTCTCGATGCCTGAATTTCACCCTGAATTAAATTTCAGGAGTTAGAAATTCTTTTGTTGATATGAAATACTAGCAATAAACTTGAAAGACAAAAAAAACTTCTCTTCTTTGCTCCCCTTTATGTTTGTCAACACCCAAATTTTGACTTGGGTCATGTGATCGCATAAGGACATCATAACAACAATTAAACATCAAGAATCTAAGCACCCTTGGCTTAGGAAGAGCAAACTTGGACTTTAGGACGTTAGAGGCATTCCCAAAGAGGTCTTTCCAAATGTTCCAGTTGCAAATGAACTAGTCAAAGCACCCTATTACATCCCAAAATGCATTATTTTTGGACAAACCCTAATCTCTCGTAAAAGCACCAACAGGACTTTGAGGGTTCACATTTTAGAACCCCATTCATGTCATTAGTAAGTTTTCCACCTCCTGTAAGTCTTTCTCCAGTAAAGCATCATAGATGAAAAAATTACCATTTTACCCTTTTGCCTTTAAAGGCCCAAAACCCACTATCTGTCTTCCAGATCACTGAATTTCTTTGCCTACATAGCCTTCTTGTCATGAAGCATCATAGGTAAAGAATTTACATTTTCACCTTTTTCATCCTGTGAGAAAAATTACCATTTTACCCTTATCACTTAGAGAATCTGCCCTTGGACCCTCAAAGGATCCCCAGAGCCTTTCTAGTGGTCCGAATGGTGTAATTTTAGATCCTATGGATCCCTGAGTCTCCCTACTCTAAGGAACTCATCACAAACTAAACATTGCTCGAGAATGACAACAACCAATCTCTCAATCTATGATAACCCTAACCAAGAAATGACTCTTGTAAAAACTCTCAGAAATTCATCCGACCTCCAAATTTAGAAAGGTTAGTCGCCATACCTTAGCCTCAGCCTTAGCTTCAAATCTCCAGGTTTGAGAAGAGAGTTTTGAAGTCTTGAACCTCTGAGAAATCTCAAATCTTCCCCAGAAGGTTAAAAGGTTGTTTTCTCGCTTTTTGCTCTTATGGAACCAGAATATTCTCTAGACCTCCAAATCAGGATCAGTTGGTGTCCATTTCTTCAGAATTGTGAGGCCTTCAAAAATTTATCGAAGGAGCAAAAACTTTTGCAAAATCTATCTGCATAGATTCCTTCAAATACTCTAAAAAGAATAACAAATCAAGTTTAAAAATCAGGTACTTAACCGACTCCCGGGAGTGCATCTAAAATCAGAAATTCAGATAGTCAGTGGCCACACCACTGTAAATTCAAAGACTCAAGACTATCATATCCACACTAATTTGTAGAAAGTCCATGGCACAAGCAGCAATTTCTGCCTAAACCTAGAAAAAGTGCATTTTATCCGTATTTGGCACGCAGAATGCCCTTAGAAGTTCTTCCGAACCTAGAATGCGGCAAGGTCAGAGCCATTTTCTCAGTTTCACCCCTATATTCAATAAAGCATTTCATAAACTCTTGCTTCAAAGAATGTCTGGCCATTTAATTTCACCCAGCTTTAGGCAGCTACAAAATCCCAATTTGTTCAAGCGACTTTGCTTCGAAAAACTCTCGACAACTGTCTGGGAACCCAATGACCAATCTGTTAGCTCCTGTAGCTATGAGATTCCTCAAGCTTCAAATCCCCTAGATACGGTTCATGATGACATTTTATAGAAAAACCAGTAGCATTCCCTGTCTAATTTTGTTAATTTGCTAAAACAATGGTTTTGACCTAATTTCTTGGTTAGGTACCATAATCTCACATAATACGAAGTTGTGAATCACTTAAACCCGGGGTCATCTATCCCTGAGCCATTCTTGAATCAATTTTACCATCTTTCCCTCTCAAATTGCATATGAGAGCTTTTAGGTAAAAAACCCCTAATTTCACCCCCTTACCCTTTTCATAATTTGGTTCTGACTAGAACAGTGCAACTGGAGCATCTGTGACCTCTGAAATGACATTGACTGGGCTAACTTTTGAGCTTGAGAGCTCACGAGGAGTGACGACAGAGAGAGGGTTTGAAAAAATAAAAAAGTAACCCTAGTCACCCGATTAGCTAAAATCTAGATATTTTGCATTAAATGCATTCACATCTTTAAGCCATTATTGTCACTCCTTGGATTGAAATCTTCCCATCCTCTCTCTCACTCACCACCCTTGGATTAATGGATTAAATTTCAAATCCCTATAGATCCCCTCACAGCCCTCATTTGGCATCTCATGTCATACCCTTAAAGATTACAACTAATGGGATTGCCCCAAGAAGCATCTCCCATGCTCCCCTTCCACCTCATCAATCCATGCCAACAAACACAAATCAATCTCCACCCTCCAACTTATTTTAGCCAAGCACATCACCACCCTCCACCTAATTTTAGCTGAATTAATCATAACCCTCCACCTAACAAAACCTAGATTCAATCCTAGCCCTCCACCGAGTTTAGGATAGACATCATCCTAGCTCTCCATCTAGCAAACCCCTAAATTCATCTCAATCCTCTATGACACCAATTTGGGGCTATATAGCCCCAAATTCGTGCAACACCAGGTTGGCAACAAAAACCCTAATTTGCTAAGAGAAAAAGGAGGAAGAGGAAGAAGAAGAAGAAAAGTGAAGGTTTTCATCAACCCTAGGCAAGGTAAGCCTAAACCCAAGTTTAATTTACCGCCACTTCAATATATGTCAATTTAACATGTTGTCATGCTTTCCAATTTATGCTAGAGCACTACTCTAACTCAGGTACATGGTAGAGGCTCAATAGCCTCTACTTGCTTCCATTTTGACCAATTATCATGCTGATTTTATTTTGATTTTTGTAGAGGGCTTCTTAAGCCCAAATTTTACTATGTTAGACTAGACATATGCATGACACTCTAGATTTAATTTTATGAATTCAGGAGCTGTGGAAGGACTCGAGATGGCCCCTAAATAGACCCAAAAACTTGGGTCTTTTGGGACCTAGTTTTGATGAATAATTGTAGAATTTAGTTTGAATTTTCTATACATGATTTGAAGCTCAATTTTTTATATGATGTCCATGTATATGTTTCCTGCTAGCATGCTTAATTTCATAATTTTTACAAGACTCTAAGGGCTCCGTTGCTGGATTTTCTCCTAATAACTAACGTCTGATTTTTAATTCCGTTGAACAAACAGGTATCAAGAGAAAAATCAGGTCTTGAGATCTGGGACCCACCCCAAGGAGCCCTAATTCTTCTCCAACCCTGTCCTATGGCCAAATTAGTCTCTGAGGTTCAATCCTATGTATATGCACCT
>JAOXJP010181726.1:0-12446 GCA_025762735.1 Platanus orientalis
GCTTAGAGGGTGATTTTTATAAGAAGAGTTTTACCTTTACAAATCCCACTTTTTATTTTGATTGTGGAATAGTAGATTGGAAAAATAACATATATAGTGATGTACCTATTTGAGCATGTTACATCATAAGACTTATAAGTCAAATAAGGTGTTTCAATATATGAGAAATGCAATCGAACACCATAATGTCCAACATGGATATGTATATAAAAACATTGAGGAAATTAAGCTTGATTTACATTTGTTTTTCCTAAGCATACTTTATAGAAATATGATTCGATTGAATATTCCAATGTACTGAGCAAGGTTTGTTTCTATTTTTTAATTTATTTATTTATTTTTTCTTTTAATATAGCTCATTGAATAAAAGTTGGTATATATATAACTTTTTTATTTAAGATTTTAATGGTATTTGGTTACAATGTGTTCACATGTTAAAAATATAAGAAACATTCCCACCTGGTTTGGTAAAGCAAGTTTTCATCTTATATATAAATTCATAATTTGAATACTTTCAATTATTTTAACGTTTAATAATATTTTATAGATTGTTCTAACATTAAGTTGTTGATGTGCGACAATCATATTTTATAGTCTTTTACAATTTTCTATTTAGAGTTTTTGTTTAGTGTGTTTTTATCATTTTTTGTTTCAATGAATATGTTTCAATCATTTTTGGCTCTTAAACTCTACTAAAGTGCAACTTGGATAATGAAAGTGTATTAGTTTGTTATCATATTTTTCTATTAAATCTGCACTAAAGAAATCTTTAGTTAAAGCAATAATTAACCAAATTAAGGGGTATATATAGTAGAGAATAATGAATTAATTGAGGGATTTTTAGGAAACAATAGTTTAACGGCGAAAACTTAAAAGGAAAATGATGATTTTTTAAATAAATATTTAATTATAAGATAATTTTTAAGAGAAATGGGCAATAAAAAGGGATTTTTATATGAAGATTATAAAGAAAAATAAAATATGTCCACGTAAGTGTGAGTTAAACAAGGGAGAACTTGGGCATGAGGCCACTGTTTATATATATATGTGTGTGTGTGTGTGTGTGTGTGTGTTTGTGTTTGTATATGTATATGTTAAATGGTATCATTGTTTGATTATTATATTTTATTTGTTTCCTTGTTTCCAATTTTGTTTATGATTTTTAAATTAATCTCTCTTTATTGATTCAACTTTTTTAATATTTATTTCATATGATTTTGTTGAAGTGTAGTTATTGAGATGAAACAAAAAAAAAAAACCATCTCATGTTTTTCATACCTATTATATAAATCTTCTTGTTTTCTATTCAAGGATCATTTCATATTTTTGTTTTTTACAATTGTATAATCTCTAGTTTTTCTTAGTTTGTTAGCATATTATTTTTAATTTTTTTTCGTATAACATTTGAAATTTTAATTTCTTTATTGAGTTGACTTGATTCTGCTGTTAAACACTAAAATTTCATATCTCGACTGTAAGATATACAATGGAGGGAGAAGGATTGTTTCAATATGTGATGTATATATTACAGTGAAGTTATTTATTTTTAATACATTTTCTCCCCCTCTATTAGTTTTGTTAATTAACAATAGTTTTTTTATCTTAATGGAAGTTTAATGATTTTTTTATTACAATGGTCTAGATTTCATGTACGGTTTGAAAGAATGTTTGGTTAGATATATAATTAGTTTATGCATTGTATATTTTTTTGTTTTCTTTCTTTTATTTATAATTATTATAATAAAATTTATGAAATTAATTATTATTTTTGTTGATAAATTCAATGCAATTGAGATATCAAATCATACATATCTATGGAAGTTGGCTAGGAGGGTGATTTATATAAGAGTTTGTACCCTCAAAGATACTGTTTTTTTATTTTGATTGTGGGATAGTAGATTGACAAAATAACATATACGATTGTATACCTATTTGAACTGTTGCATCATAAGACTTATAAGCTGAATGGAGTCCTTCAATATATGAGAAATGCAATTGAACACCATAATGACCAACTTAGTTGTGTATAATGTATATAAAGATGTGAAGAAGATTGAATCTTATTTATATTTGTTTTTCGTAGACCTTTATGCAAGACTTTATAGAAATATAATTGATTGTATGTTTCAATATACCGAGCAAGGTTTGTTTCTACTTTTTTTTCTTCTTTTATTGTAGCTCATTGAATAAAAGTATGTATATATTTAAGTTTTTTATTTAAGAATTTAATGGTATTTATTTATCATGTGTTCATAGGTTAAAATATAATAAATCTTTCCACCTTACTTGGTAAGGCAAGTTTCCATCTTATACATAAATTTATAGTTTCAATACTTTCCATTATTTATATTATTTTAACATTTAATAATGTTTTATAGATTGTTATAACATTAAGTTGTTGATGTACAATAATCATATTTCATGATCTTTTACAATTTTATCTTTAGAGTCCTTGTCTAGTGTGTTTCTATCGCTTTTTATTTTAATTAATGTGTTTTCATCGTTTTTGGCTCCTAAACTCTACTAAATTACAACTTGGGTGGTGAAATTATATTAATTTATTATCATATTTGTCTATTAGGTCTTCATTAAAGAAATCTTTGGTTAGTACAGTAATTAACCGAATTAAGGGGTGTATATATAGAAGAGAGCAATGGATTAATTGAGGGGTTTTAGGAGACAATAGTCTAACAACAAAAACTTAAATGAAAAATGATGATTTTTTAAGATAAATATTTAATTAGGATATAGTTTTTAAGAGAAATAGACGAAAAAAAAAGCAATTTCTACATTGAGATTAGAAAAAAATGAAATGATTTTCATGTAAGTGTGAGTTAGACAATAGAGAACTTAGGCATGAGGCCATTGTTTGATTATTATATTTTATTTGTTTCTTTATTTCCAAATTTGTTTATGATTTTTATGTTAATATCTCTTTTTGTTTCAGCTTTTGTTAATATTTATTTCATATTATTTTATTGAAGTGTGGTTATTGAGATGAGACAAAAGAAAATTTTTCATGTATTTCATACCTATTATATAAATTCTCTTGTTTTTCTACTCAAGTATCATTTCATTTTTTTTCTTAACAGGTCTATATTCTTTGGTTTTCTTAGTTTGTTGGCATATTGTTTTTTATTTTTTTTTCATATAACATTTGGAATTTTTATTTTTTATTGAGTTAACTTGACTCCACTTTTAAATACTGGAATTTCATATCTCCACTATAAAGGTATATAATGGAGGGGGGAGGACTGTTTCAATATGTGATCTATAATTTTTCATTGAAGTTTTTTTTTTCTTTATTTTTTAATATATCTCTCCCTTTATTAGTTTTGTTAATAACATTTTTTTTCTTACAGAATGTAGTACAAGACTAAACACCACAAGAACAAATAGAATGTGTTGTAAATAAATTAGAAAATCATGTTAATTCTACAATTGAATATTTTAATATGTTGAAACGCATAGATAAACATTATGTCTTAAGACCACTTTTATCCATTGTAGATTTTAGTATGAAGCAATCATTGGTTTTAAAAATATGGATATTTTTTCATATTATGAAACTGGGTCATATGTTGAATTTTTATTAGCCAGTTGATACATATAACTTCTGAATCAGATTTGGCAATTACTTCGTATATCTTTACGGTTATTTTTTTTTTACTTATTTTTTTATTATAATAAAATATTCATTATTTGAATTTATTTAAAAATTTTATAAACCTAAATGATACAGAGGAGTATTAAATAGACTGAATTCAATTCATAAAGATAACGCTTATCACAAGAGTCTTTTAAATGGTTTTGTGACAACAATTCAACTTGTGTCACCTCCTATTTTCCAACCAAATAATCAAATATTCAAATTAATAACTATTCAAAATAGCAGTGCATTTGGTAAGAAATTTTAAAGTTTTTTAATTTTTTTAATTTTTATTCTAGTTAGTAATATAATATTATTTCATTTGAATGTTTTAGACCTAAACAGTGAAAAACAAATGATTTTGAGGATTTTAAGCTAATAATTGGTTTCTTTTTCACGTAAATGGATATTGACAAAAACTCATAATTTTTTTTATTATAGTGGTATAGATTTCATGTATGGTTTAAAAGAATGTTTAGTTATATATATAATTATTTTATGCATTTTTTTATTACTTTTATTTATAATTATTATAATAAAAATTATGGAATTAATAATTTTGTTGTTCATAGATACAATCCAATGGTGATATCAAATCATACATATTTATAGAAGTCGGCTAAGAGAGTGATTTTTATAAGAAGAGTTTGTATCCTCAAAGATCCCGCTTTTTATTTTAATTGTGAAATAATAGATTGACAAAATAACATATAAGATGGCATACCTATTTTAACGTATTGCATCATAAGATTTATAAGCCGAATGGGGTGTTTCAATATATGAGAACGGAAATCGAACACCATAATGATCAACGTAATTGTCTATATAAAGATGTGTAGGAGATTGAATCTGATTTACATTTATTTTTTGTAAGCCTTAATATAAGACTCTATATAAACGTGATTCGATTGAATATTCCAATGTATCAAGCAAGGTTTATTTCTACTTTTATTTAATTTAATTTTCTTTCTTAAATATAAAAAACCTCTTGTTTGATAAGACAAGTTTTCATTTTATATATAAATTTATAGTTTGAATACTTTTAATTATGTTTTATAGATTGTTCTAACTTTAAGTTGTTGCTGTGTGACAATCATATTTCATGGTCTTTTATAGTTTTCTCTCTCAAACCCTATTATCTCTCTCAAGTTTCCAATTAAAAACGGTCTCTCTCTCTCTCCCAAGCTTCCTGAATATATCTCTATAAATCATGGGCTCCTTGATGCTAAGAACTCAATTGGATTTAAATGACCAAATCAAAAAGATCTTCAAGATCTTATCCACAATCCTAATAAAGTAAATACAACAGGTGGACAATCTTTGAACTCCAACTAATGCACTTACATGAACATGACTCCTCATCCCAACAACCCACCCCCAACGTATTGGTTAATGAAGGAGAATATGGAATGATTTTTTTTTTTGGTAAAATATATGGGAAGATCTATAATATATCTATCTATATCTCTCTCTCTCTCTCTCTCTCTCTGGCAGCTACGTCTCAACTATTATTATTCTTATAAGCCTTCTCTATGCATATTCTTCCCATCTCTCATATCTGAATCCCTAAAATCAATCTTACCCACATCGCCTTCTTTCTTTATCCTTATGTTTTTTCTTTATACAACCATGTTCCCTTTCATCTTTCATAGAACCTTTACAAAATGATGTTTTGCAAAGATAAGTCAAATGGACTCATCTCTCAATATTTTTTGTATAAATTTTGGAGTTGTCGTAGTAATCGTGATAATCATGATTTTCTGGCCTAATAGCAATTTGTCTTTGTCGTCTTCTCCAATGGCAACGGTTGATAGGAGAATTGGTGTTATTTGGTTGTGATGGCGGTGAGGAAGGGTCTTAATCGTCTTCCTCCACAATGAGTATGATCATGAAGAGTATAAGTAATCATGGTAAGTTTTCTTTTTCTTTTTTGTTGGAGGGTGGGGATTGGTCATTTCTCTTTGTTTTAATGAAGGTGTTCTGCTTTGTTTTTTTTATGTTATTAAAGTTTTGGAGGTCCAATAATTTTCTACTATTTTAGGAAATCCATGATTCAGGTATTTGATATCTACCAATTTAAACCTCTTTAGAATTGTTTGCAATTTATAGATTTTATATTTAGGTTTTTCTTCATACCCATTTGCTGCCATTCAAATATTTGAGGTCACATAGGGATCAATAGGTTTTTTTTGGCTATCTGACTCTTTTACTTTCCTCTTCTTTGGAATCTTTTAGAAATTCTTGAGTTCAAACTGATTTCGGTATTTTTTTATTTACTAACTTTTTAAATTGATTCCGATTTCAATGATATAAAGATTAACCTTTGGAAAATATTATAAGTCTTTTACATTTTTTAATTCTCATCCTTTACCAATTCGTATCTCATTCTTCTAGTGTTAGTTGAACTATTTTAAGCTACTTTGTTATTGCTAACCAACAATTTGATTGGGTTTGATTTGTCAATTTAATGTTTTTAATTTATAGTAATTTTTGGTGTTTCTCTTTCTATCAAGAAAAATTCCCTATAATTATTTTACTCTTACAATTCTAAAAAAATTTATCTATATCCTAATCTTCCAAAAAAGTCTTTCTCAATTTTAATAGTATGAGTTTTTATAGGAAACTTAATTAAGAATCAATTTTAAGAGAGAAATGAGTTCACTATTCCTATTATTCCATAATTTTAAATATTTGTTGGATTTTTTTTTTATGGATTTTTTTAATAGTATTGGTTCTGATTTCAATGATATCTAGATCAACCTTCGGAAAATATTATAATTCTTTTACTTCATTTTGAATAATTATTATAGTAATTAATTATTCTGGTAGCAATTCTCTCCATATAATCTCAATTGGCATGGAGGCAGGCTCCACTATTCGAATCTTTCTATTATCATATCAGTTGTTGAGTTTCTTAGAATACATTGCAATTGAGAGTTCTATTCAGAAAGTTGTCCAATATGTGCAATACAAGATAAGCATCATGTCTTTTGATAATGCCACGAGTATACTTGGGCTCTTACATGGTTTGTGGAAGAAAACTTCTTGGTTAATTTTATGAAGGGCAGTCTACTATCTTGCCTATTTGGTCTCTCTATTCACTTTTGGTAACAACTTAACTTTTTAAAGAGTAGGCATTTGTGATTGGGTACATAACAATGACTTATCTATGTTTCAAGAGCTCATAATTATAACATGTTTTTCCATGACCATATTTCTTTGTGTAAATTTTTTTTCTTACTTGAATTGTAATATTAACTATACTAATGGTTTTCAATTTAAACAAAATTGATCAAGCATTGGGTGTCTCCTTTATGAAATCAACTATGACAAACCCGTATTTATGTTATTCATGATTTAAACCTTGACTATGACAAATCCATATGGAGTAATAAGAATTGGAACAAATCTGAACAATTGAACCATGACCTGAGAAATGAAATAGGTTATTCTAGAAATTGACCCACTCATAACTTAAAACCCGTCAAAAGAGATTTTTTTTTAAAGAGTAATGAATTAGATCAGCCATGGGAGACCTAGATCGGTTATCTATGGGGTGTGATTGGGCCATGTGGAGAGAGGGGAAAAGTTGGCTATCAATTGTTTCGGTTTATGGTTATTCTATCATCTTTGTTCTAAGGGATGGGATTGCTGTTTGACTAAATCTTTCCAATTTGAGAGAATTTTTACTTATTCATTTTTTATTTTTTTTTTTGTAATCTTATGCAATCTTTTAAACAATGATAGATATAGTTGTTAGTCTGAAACCATTTTTTTCTTTCTTTCATGTGGACACTTTAATATATATATTTTAAAATTTCTCATAATACCTACTAAAAATCTAGATTGATTGCAATTATTTTCTCTCATTATTAGGGTACCATGTGGACATCCCTAATCTCTTTCCTTCCATTACTTTTATCCAATAAAATTTATCTCTTCCCTTAATTATCTTTTCCTTATTTCTTTTTTTTAATTATTCTCCTTAAATTTTTTTGATGTTACATATCATTAAATACTATATTGATATTATATACCATTTTAAAGATTTTCTTATTAGGAAGATTTATTTATTTTCTGTCCTTTTAATATATGTTATCTTCTCTCCCAAATTTAATCTTATTAATTTCATAGATAATTTTTTTAATGTTTAAAATTAAGCCATTTGATTCCATATTATAATTTTATATTTTTTTAATTTTTTATTATAAAAAATTATCACTTCAACAACATGTATGAAAATTTGTTTTAAGCATCATATAATATTTTTGTAAATACTGATATTATTATTAAAATTGTCCGTGCGCATTCACACGGGTTCATTGCTAGAATCTACTTTATTATATATATATATATATATATAACATTTTTATTAAGTTGAAAATTTAAGGTTACTTGAGAAAATGATTAGAGAGATAGCTTTTAGGTAGTAAGGAAAAATATTTAGTTATTAAGAAGGTACAAACTTACCAATTTAAAAATGGTTTTATTTGAAAGATAGATTTTAGGAAAATGGTAAGGAGATGTATATGTATAAAAACAAATATTTTTTTAAGAAATTAATTTACGTTGGACCTACGGTGTATAAGAAGAATAATATTTAATATTTAAATTATTAATACTGAAATATATATTAAAAAAGTAAAATTTCATGTGTAGAGGTATGATTTTTAATTTATATACAAATTAAAAATCAATATATATAATATAGGAATAAAATGATTAAGTAAGAAATTGCTAACTTCTATCATTTTATGGAGAGAGGTGCCTCTTTGGGTTTTATCAAAAAAAAATTATAAAGAAAGAAAAAAGTAGAAATGGTGTCCCACTTGACACCTTCTTAGTTTGACAATTGGGTGTATTAATTAGCAATTTATTGATTTTGTTAATTTCTTAAGTTACCATCTATGTAAATAGGAGTTTAAACTTTTTACATATTATGGAAAAACAATTGAGGGGAATAGTTTCTTTTGTTCAATTATAGTATGGATGCTTAAACCATAGCTTATGGATTTTGTTTAATTTTACATATGTTATGAATGGGTTTAGAGATTGAAGTAAGTTTTAGCAGGGTTGAAAAGATTTAGAGGATTAAAAGAAAAAATTTTAAGGGATGAAATGTCTTATTTAAGAAGAGTGAGGGATTTAATGGGATGGAAAGATATTTAGTAACACTATTAAGGGTGTGCATGAGTCAAGTTTGGGTCTGGCCTTGGGACAAACACAAACTTGTACATTACGGGCTTAGATCTTGATTTATGAGTTTGGGCCCAACTTTATTGTACGGGTTTGGGGCCAACCTAAAGCACTTCAATATATTATGAAACTAAAATTTTATAAGAAAAAAACACTCCATATTTATATAAAAACCCATTTAAGGGATTAAATTTAATCAAAACCCATTGAAACACCATGAGTATTGTTTTTATTCCCACATTTGAACAAATTAAACACTTTGGAACCTCATACAGAGGATAAGCACTTTGATAATGTTACTCACACTTTGATGTTTGCTCATGTTATTTTTGTAATGATTCCTAGATCTTACACTTGTCTAAGCTGTAAACAAAATAAAGAGAGGATATCCACGTAGGCACCACTTGGATGAGAGAGAAAGGGTTTGAGGGTTTATGGCATAGTTTTGAGAACCAAACCAACTGTCAAATTGGTAAGGTGGATGGTTCCGGTCCAACCGGGTCTGACTGTTGATTTGCCTAATCTAACCACGATTCATTTCAATCATAAGTAAACGTAATAAAATACCAAAAAATAAAACAATTTATAATGCATTAAAAACCTTATGATTTGGTTTTTAATTTTAAACATACCAAAAAAATGTATTAAAATACAAAAAAAAAAAAGGAGAGCAATTCATGGAAAATGGATTGGAATTTGGAAAGACACATTTTACATTTTTTCTTCTTGATTTGTTAAAAACAAAAAACCAGTTGGTTTATTAGAATTGGATCTGTAAAAAATCGGTGTTGGTTAAATGTGGTCTAGTCATACTACATTTTAAGCTTCTATAGAACTGTTTAGGGTGCCAGTTTTGGTTAAATCGAGTTGGACCGACCAATCCGGTTATCAAAACTATGGTTTGCGGTTTATGATGTTGTTTTTTTTTTAATTTGTGGCTTAAGAATTTTTATTAATAGAAAGTTAATAAGATTAATAAAAAAAAGAGAGAATAATATTAGTTTACGAAGAAGGAGGGATTTTAGGTAGTAGAGTTATTTTAGGAGGAATATTTTAGGTAGTAGAGTTATTTCAGGAGGAGACATTGAGAGAGAGATTTTTGGTTTATGATGTTTTTTTTATTTTAATTTGTGACTAAAGAATTTTTATGGATAAAAAATTAATAATCTAAGAATGTATTTAGGAGAGGGAGAGGTTGGAGAGTAATTTTTTTTGAAAAAAAAAGAAAAAAATATTAGTAGAGATTTTAAAGAGGAAGAAGTGGAGATGTTATAGAGAAAATACATTGAAGGAAAGAGATAATGTGGGAGACGTGTGAGATTTTTTATTTTTATTTTTGGTAAAATATATGAGATTTTTAAAACAATAAAAATAGGAAGAGACAAAATAGGATAGAGAGATGTGAGATTAAAATAGGATGAAGTTATTAGTGACATTAGATAAGAAAGATTATAGTATAGAGACGTTCTAGCTGAGAGATTATAGAAGAGAGAGTAGAGAGAGACGTATTGGGAAAATCGGTTGGTTTTATTAGAAAAAAAATTGAGAGATTTTAGGAGTTGAGAGAAAGAGACATGTAAGAGTATATTTGATGGAGGAAGTTGGAGAGATTTTAGGAGTTGAGATTGGAAAACGTGTGAGAAAGTAAATTTAGATTTATTTATTTAACAAAAAAACATGTAAGGAAATTATAATTTAGTTGAGAGATTTTAGGAGATAGAGAGGATATGATATATCTAAGGGTATTTTGGAAAAATTTAAGCACAAAAAATTGATAAGAGTGTCCACATGGATGAGAGAGAAAAGTGGCGTGAGGCTACTATTTATATGTGTGTGTGTGTGTGTGTGTGATACCAACAAATCAACCCGTGCAAGCACAGGTCAGTGAATGAGAAAATAACTAAAAATATATAAAAAAAAATTGAATATTTTAATTCCTATAAAAGTAATTTAATACAAATCTCAGATCATAGAAATTTGAAATTATCATTGGCATCTTTCAAACTTAAATATTATATAATGTAGGGGTTTATTTTGTAAAATCCATATTTCAACAAAGAATTTCTTATATGTTTTAAGAAATATGCAAGAAATGTCAACAAATTACTGAGCACTATAATATGTTTAGCATTGGACCCGATTCAAAATTAATGAATTACAATATCAAGTCATTTATTATTCCAATGATAATATTAAAGTATGTATAAAATTCATATGGTCTTATTAATTTCCTTTCCTTCTACATGTATCACATTTTTTTCTATCAAAAATATAAATTGTTGACGAAGCCCATTATGGATGAGAATACTTAACAAAAAAAAAACATTTGTAAACCTTGGCAACCATAGAAAGCAATCTAGTAAGGTGAGGGCCTAAAAACAAAAAGCAAAGATTGAAAAGAACCTAGTGCATTATCATCATCAGTCATAAGAAGTATGAAAGATTACAAAGATTGCAGTGTAAAATGGGTTGAAAAGAATGAATTAGGACAGAAAGAAATTTAATTACTATGGTAATTAATTAAAGAAAGACTCAAAGCTTTGGGGTAGTTGTCACATAAAAGGCAGGATTTGGTAGGACAACTTAGAGGGTGTCTAAAGTAAGAATGAAATTAGAGCTGACGCATCAGTGCCGAAAAAGTGATATACACTTTTTAGGGGGTGCTTTTCACTCTTTGGTACTAATGTGTCAGCCCTGATGTCATTTTTACTTTGGACACTCTCTAAGTTGTCTTGCCAAATTTGGCTGCAATGTGGGTTAGGCTAGACCAAAGCTTGACTTGTTCAGCTCAAAACTTGGGCAAACGAGGCAAGTTTGACTTGAGTTGGGCTGAGTATGAGATGTGGTAAGTAAAAAAGAATAGAAAAAGTGTCATTGACTCTAATATTATTGCATTGAATTTATGATAAATATATTTATAGTAGATTTGGAAGTATGGTTGTCAACGGATCGAATACGAATTGGATATAGGCATACCATATTTGAATTTGTTTATTCAATCGAATATCAGATTGAATTCGAATATTTTTCGGACATTTACGAAAACAATAAGGACCTAGGATATTTGGAAGGCAAAAAACAATAAGATATTTGGAAGGCAAAAAAACAATAAGATATTTGCATGCAAATGCTCTATCGGCTGAACTTATGATAGTAAATGCCACGAGAATGGTCAATGGAAATTAAGAGCCAACTTTAATGGAGAACATATCGGTACCTCAATCCATCAATTCAATACCACTTCAATCAATTCTTTTAATGAGCGATGGAATCCCCCTCTTGATGGCGTTCTTAAAAAAAATGTTAATGCTTTACCAAAAAAATAAATGTCGATAGTATTAGGAAAATTAAGATATGATAAGATTTCTTAGAGAATAAAAAATAGGATTAAGACTTGATTCAATTAAGATTTGATTTGAAAGGATTGGGGTTTATTTAGTTTCAATGTTTATCTTTACAATTATCTATTTAAACCTCTTACTAGAGACATTGTAAACATGGTGATTGAATGAATGTGAATTATATTTTCCTAAAATTTTTCATGGTATCAGAGCCAAATGATCACCCTTGGTAATTCATTTATGTGTTTCTGTTCTCCGGC
>JAOXJP010181737.1:0-12445 GCA_025762735.1 Platanus orientalis
CCCGTGATTCGTCAAGAGTTGTTTGTGCTGATAGCAGCCTTAACGCCTTCGTCACCTGATCTTATAAGTACCAGAGATGAGGTGTTGGAAGCTTTGGTTGAGGACGTAGAGATCCACATTCATAATGATGGATTTCGACAAGGAATAGAGATGTATTTTACATCTCTGATTAGGCAATCATCACTAGCAACGAAACTTGCAAGTATCGGGAGCAATGCCGAGGCTCAAGCTAACTTGGATGTGGTAGGGGTTGAGAGGAAGACCTTGATGGAGAAGCTAGATCAAGTTTGCGATTTAAGGACTAGCATTGATAATGCCTTGGCCAGTGCCCAAGAGGAACTAATGAGGGTGCAGGCTTGAATTAAGGCTCTCACAACCACTCGAAAAGTGAGAGCAACAGAGGGGAGTGATATCAAATCTAGGATTTCTATAGTTTCTTCCAACATAAATCGTCTTCGTGAAGAGCTTGTCAGGTAAGGTGATCAAATTCGCTCTTCCTCGATCGAAGAAGAGAATTTATGCAAATGCCTCATTTTGGCCTTCCCAAAATAATGTAATGGGGAGGATGTAAGAAATTTTTGTGAAATGAAAGTAAAGATAATGTTTTTTCTTTTAGTATCTTGTCTTTCTCTCTTCTTTCTTTGAATCATTTTCTTTACTCAACATTGTGAGAGTTGAGTAAGACTAACTTTATAAGAGTTGAATATAACTGACATTATAAGAGTCATACTTGCTTGACATTGCGAGAGTCAAATCTGGTAGACATTATGAGAGTCAAATGTTTTTTGACTTTATAAGAGTCAGATATGGTAGACGTTATAAGAGTCAAATATCATGGGATCACCTGTAAACACTATGGGCATTATAAGAGCCATATGTTATGTGACATTATGAGAGTCAAAATGGGTTGACTTTAAAGGTCAAATACGATTGTTCTTTGGCATTATGAGAGCTAAATATGACTGACTTTATAAGAGTCAAAGATCAGAAGCCACGGTCATGTTTGCCTTTTCAGGTATTACGCCCTTTACGGTAAACGCTGTGACAATATATACATGTATCCCTGAAGTGGCGTTAGCATGGTCCTCCTACCAATGATGCCGGATCGTCACTTTGCAAAAGATGCTCAAGTGATGCTGGCCGAATTTGGACCGTTGCAACGGGATGCATTTATCATTTCATTCTCTTTTTGAGATGCCCTTTTATGAAAGATTACGACCGTTCGTGTTTATAAATAAGAGGATTTCTCATGTTGCCCCTCTCATACTTTCGTTTTGTGTCATAGACATGGCTCCCAAAAGAAAAGTTGCTAATGTTCCTGAAGTTGGAGAACCGTTTGGATCGTGTGTGAAGCGAGATGGGTCTTCCTCTATTGAGAGGAAGGGTGCTAAGCCTTTATTTGACCGCGGTATGCCTTTAAGTCCCTTGTTCACTTTGTGCTTAGTCTTTTGGTTCTCATGGTCTAATACTGTTGATTTATTTTGTAGATGTAATCAGGATACCTGCAACTAGAGAGGTGGAGGCAAGAGTTACTGAGGCTCACTACGAGCGTGATGTGCTGATTAGGTGTTTAGTTGGCCTATCCGCTAAGGAGGCAGATATTCCTTTTGTCCGACAAGAAATTTTGGATGCATTGGATCACATAGAGGCTTGTATATACAACTTCGACTTTAGAGGCACGGTGATGTGTCTCCTTGTAGCTTTGTTTGAACTTTGTGAGGCAAAGGACATCAAGGTCCTGAAAGGACCAGAGCATGATGTTTGCCTGCGCCTTCAGGTGGAAGAGATCAAAATGGCTGACTTTACTGCCCAGCAAATCCGAGTATTGACCGAGATTGGGCCACTAGTGAGGGATGCCGATGAGTTGATGTTGCAAATAGAAGCATTAAAGGAGCGCTTCAACAAAGTAATGAATCTCCTGGAGTCTCGTAAGAGATTTGTCGATCGTATGGGTAACTCGATTCGTCAAGCTATCTACATGGTGGACCATTGCAGGGTGAGTTGATGAACTGAGAGATGGACCGGCGTGATGGAGTCTACGGGGAGACTATTCATAATCTCAACGTGGCACAATAAGATGTCAATGCGGTGAATGACGCCCTGAAGGTGAATGTAGAGATGTTGCCTTCATTGCGTACCAAACTCCTGGGTTTCAGAGGTCCTAACATAGCAAGAGACTGAGGGCGTAGAGTAAGGGTAGGATGGAGTGCCCTTTGTTGTATTCTCTTTATTGTAGCAACAGTTTATAAAAATTTCAAATTTTTATGCTAGTTTATGTGTTTTTTATGCCCAAATTCCCAAATTTGTGCCAAAATTTATGTGCTTTCAAATTTGTGCTTTCCTTTCCCCCTTTGAAAAATGTATCATGTAGTTAGGAAATGAAAGGATACAGTTCTCAAAGCGAGACAGTGGGGTGGGTGATGATGGGGCTGTGCTTGTCTTGTCATGGCAGGCTACCTACATACCCTGAAACAGGATCTAGCCTAGTCGTAGTTTGATTATAGGATTTTAGGTATTTTATCCCTTGTTTGCCCCTAGTGGCTGCCCACTAGGACTGGGGTTCGCTTAATTTTTTCATCGCATTGCCATTACTGGTTTTCAATGTGATCAACAAGGATTCGATCTTGCCATGAGTGGATTGTTTTACTTGTGGTGTCCACGCGGGTTTTCGCCACGCCCTTTCCATCACACGTAATGCATATTTTTCCCTTTTTTTCCCTTAGGATCCCTTAACTTAAGACTGGGGTTTGCCTACTTTTGCATCTCATTACCATTGCTAGTTTTTAATGAGATCAGCAATGATTTTTTTTTTTTTTGATGAGGGTGTGGTTGCATCTAGGATAGGTAGGAACCTGGACTGCCTACGTACCTATATATAACAGGATTAAACCGATGTAGTTCCCTTAAGGCCATTATGAGCCACCTAAAAGGTAGTATTTATTCAAGAATTGGGCATTGGTAACGGGGAGGATTTGATTACCTTCCACGTCCCAAAGTAGGTATGCACCATTAGGATAGGCCTTTTCAACGGTGTATAGACCGTCCCATTTAGATGCAAATTTACCATCTTTTCTCCTTGTGGGATCGAGTGGCGATCGTGCAAGAAGTACCAGCTCACTTTTGGTAAAAGAGTAAAGATTAACTTTCTTGTTGTAAGCTCGTGCCATGCAAGCTTGATATAATTCCAATTGTTGTTTTACGGTAAACCTGGATTCATCAAGGGTTCCAGTTCTGAGAGGCGAATATTGGCGGCCTCTATTTCTGTCAGGCCATCCTGTATTATAACCCATAAAGATGGGATCTGGATTTCAACTGGAAGAACTACCTTTGCTCCAAACACCAAGGAGTATGGGGTTGCTTATGTAGGTGTACAAAAAGTAGTGCGATATGCCCAAAGAGCCTCAGGCAGTTGCTCATGCCAGTCATTTTTATGCCTAGCTACCATATTTTAATGATCTTGTAGAGAGTTTTATTAAAAGCTTCCACTAAACCGTTAGCTTGAGGGTAATATTGGGAAGAGTGCTCTAAATCGATGTTGTATTTCGTCATAAGTCGATACAGAGGCAAAATCATGAATGGCTACCCATTGTTAGTAATTATACGATTAGGGACTCTAAACCTATAGATTAGGTGGACTTTGACAAAGATGATGTTAGAGGCTTTAATTTCTCGTAGGGCAACAGCCTCTGCCCACTTGGAGAAATAGTCTGTTGTAGCAAGAATATAGTGATGCCCTTTTGTAGAGGTTAGAGTAATGGGTCCCACTATATCCATTCCCCACTTTGAGAACTGCCATGAATAGGAGGTGGTATGTAGCAGTTCGACGGGTACATTGCCATAATCGCCATGTAGTTGGCAAACATGACATCTCTTAGCATACTCGATACAATCAGTCAACATAGTTAACCAATAGTAGCTAAGTCTTTTAAGTTGGTATTGGAGCTTAGGACCACTTTGATGTCCACCACAAACACCGGCATGTATTTCATTCATTACCATGCTAGCCTCATCAGTTGATAGACAATGCAACAATATGCCATCGAGTGATCGCCTATATAGTTGGTTGCCTTGTAGTGTAAACCATGGGGTGCATCGCCTTATTTTAGCATGCTTAACGGGGTCTGATGGCTCTCTTCTATCCATGAGATGTTGAAGTAGGGGTTCGTACTAATCTTCCTCCTCCGAAGTTGGTTTGCCACCTATGTCTTGTAGATCACCTTCTTGTAAGTCTGCATTGCAAATGAGGGAAACATCTTCCTTTACAGAAAGTGGGGAAACAACCCTCCTCTCCCCTATGTGGACGACTAAGTAATCATCCTATGGGTGTGTAAGAGATGCCACTAAATTGGCGAGTGCATCAGCTTGTCTGTTATGGTCTCTTTTGACATGTTGTATCTGTAAATGTCTAAAAAGCTTGGCCAAGTTTTTAGCCCTTTGAAAATAAGGTGTTAGACTTGGCTTTTTGATATGGTAAAGATCGTTCATTTGTCAAATGAAGAGCTTTGAATCTCCATAGACTACGAGGTCATCTATAGGGATTTCTAAGGCCAGTTCAAGTCCTGTGATGAATGCTTCATACTCATGCCCCTCTATCAATGTAAGGGAATGCAGGATGATGTCATTGTCTGGGGTGACAAAGACAATGCCGACCCCCAAAGACTTATTTGTGCTGTCCCCTAGGGCTGCCGAAGGACCCCAGGATGCACCATCAAAGAACATTTTTTAGTCTTTCTTTATCTGGACTTGCATGACATTCTCATCAAGTAACTCCATTTGAAGTGGTGAATTGTTAGGTACAAGGTGTGTGGCCAGAAAATCCGCCAGCGTTTGTCCCTTAACTGCACGTTGTGGAACATAATTGATGTTGAATTTCGAGAGAAAGACAGTCCACTTGGCAATATGCCCTTGTACTGAGGGGAGACTCATAATATACTTCAATGGGTTAGCCCATGATATGAGGTGGACTGTCGTAATAAGAAGATAATGTCTCAGCTTTTGTAGTGCAAAGACAAAGCCAAACAAATCTTTTCAATGGGAGAGTAGTTTAACTCGGTGTTGACCATTGTCCTACTAAGGTAATATAGAGTGTGCTCCTTGTGTTCCTCGTGTTGGGCCAATAATGCCCCAAGAGATGATTCTATAGCTGCCACATATAGCAATAATGGCCTACCTGGCATTGGGCTCATAAGCACTGGTGGATTTAACAGGTATTGTTTTATATTGTCAAAAGCATTTTGACAGGCCTGGTCCCATACAAAAGGAACTCCCTTCTTCATTAAACGTGAAAAGTGTTGGCAACATCCTGAAAGATTTGAAATGAACTGTCGTATATACACAAGTTTCCCCTACAATCTCTTAAGTTCAGAAATGTTCCTCAGTGTTGGCATTTCTACTATGGTTGTAATTTTCTTATGATCGATTTTGATTCCCTTGTGCCGAACGATAAATCCAAGAAATCGCTCTGATGATATGCCAAAAACACATTTGAGAGGGTTCATTTTCAAATTATAACGACCAAGCCGTTGAAAGACCCGGTCTAGATCAGTAATATGATGTTGCCTAAGTTTTGTCTTTACAACCAAATCGTTAACATAGTACTCAACCGCATCATGCAATAGGTCCTCAAATATGTTGGTCATTGCCCTCTGATAAGTGGCACCGGCATTCTTTAGACCGAGGGGCATGACTCTGTAACAAAATATTTTAATCAGCATACAAAATGAGGTGGCCTCTTCGTCCTTTGGGGCCATTTGGATCTGATTGTATCCTGAATAACCATCCATGAAAGAGAAAGCTTCGTATCTCGTGGTGGCATCTACCAGTAATTCGGTGAGTGGCAAAGGGAAGTCATCCTTCAGGCATGCACTATTAAGATCCTTATAATCAATGCACACCCTGATTTAGCCGTTCTTTTTTTGTACAAGCACAATATTAGCAAACCATTTTGGATATCGGACCTCGTGGATGAACTTGACTTTAAGTAGTTTTTCGACTTCTCCCTCTATTTTGTCAACATTATCATGTCTAGCTTTACATGGATGTTATTTAATAGGCCATTGGGCTGGGTCGATGGTGAGTCGATGGATGACCACATTGGGGTCCAATCCTGGCATTTCAGAGTAATTCCAACAAACACATCCAGATTTTGCCTCAATAATTCCCGATATTACGTCTGCTCTTCTGAGGAGAGGCGTGCCCTAATGAAAGTAGGGTAGAAGTCATCTTTTGTTCCTTGAGTTATCTCAATCAGATCATTCACTATTGCTTGACCTCCATCCTCAAGTTCTGGAGGGGCGGGCATTAGTGATCCCATGATTAAATCTTTAGAAGGCGGCGATTGTGTTTCTGCAAACAAGCACTTTAAGGGAGCGTCTTTGAATAGGTCTATTCCATATACCGTTATTGCATGCGAAGACACTTTTAACTTTGTGGGCTTCTTGCCCAACCCTCTTGTGTTGTCCTTATTTTTAGAATGAAGTACTAGCTGTTCAAACTGTTGGGTCAAAAAGTCCTTGCCTTTATAAGAGTTCTTCCATTTTTCCTGTTAGCCAAAATCGTAATTCTAGAGCAGTTGAGGAGCCAGTTTCATATATGGCAACAAGCTGTCCGAGTCTTTGAGTTTTTGCTCAGATGTAGGACTTGAATGGTCGGCAGACTGGATAGGGCCTTCAAGTAGGAAAATGGAAGACGTTTGATACGGATCGACCCGTGCTATTGACATATATGCTAATAGGAGGACAAAATTCCATGCCATTGAATCTGGGAGCAACGGGGTTTTGTCCTTGGTAGTTTTGGCACCTTGCTTTACCCTAAGCTTTTGAGGTTTGAGGCTACTTTCATTATTCTTCCCTTATGCATTGTGTATAGTGGTTTGGGGGTTAGCCTTTTGGTAATATATGGCATCAGTGAAATAGGTATCTACCATTTGAAAGGGATTATTGTTAGCTATTATGGTGCTTTGGGTATCTTGCCAAGAGTACTTGATGCACTAGTGATACGTTGAGGGAACCACTTAGAATTTATGCATCCATAGCTGACTGATGAGGGTGTTGTAAGCACTATTTGCATCGATCACATAAAAAGGAGTCCAATCGTCTATGTGACCAAACTTTGCCCTTAGACTAATGTACTTGAGTGGACATTGCTTATTTTGATTGAAACCATGGATGACGAGTGTACTAGGCCTGAGTTGAGATAAATCTACTCCCAGGTAGTCTAGTGTTTTGAGCAAAAGTATGTTGATTGTTGAGCCGTCATCTATCATTACTTTGGACATAAGCTGATTATCAATAGAACCAATGATGAATAAAGGTCGATTATGGCCAGGATCATTAGAATACTGATCAGTATCCTCAAAGGTGACTGTGGACATACATAATCCTTCTTCTGTTGTGGTTTACTAAGAAGCCCTAGCAATCTTGTCATTTATGGCAAACTCGTCAGGATGGGTTAATGCATAGATCATGGAGGCTCTGAGCTCTAGTGACATACAGAGAGCATCATAAACAATCAGTAATGACAAGATCTTATTGAGTTGTGCCATTATGTCATACGAAACAGGGTTATCCATCTTTTTGATGGCCTTGTTATGCTAAGCTTGTTGATTGGCTATGGGGCCTCGCGACGGAATCAGCTTTTCGGACCGTAACTTGACTTGATTAACATGCCAGGGATGTGAATGGCGTTCTTCCACCGGGGTAGTGATTTTAAGTTTGGTAACATTACAAGTCTTAATTTATGGGTTATCAGACATTTCATTCTCATAGAGGTCTTGAGATGCAGAGGCGAAGCTAGACTCATCATCACTAGAGTCGTCTGAGTCAGTGACCAAGGGTGGCATATTTTGTAGGGTTAAATCATGACGTTGGGTTTGCCATAGGTTTGGGGCATCATCGTCTTCATCAACTGAAGTTGAGGAGTCACTGACATCCATATCAACATCCCATTGGTCTTGAGGTAGGAACCGCACCACGCTTTGTATATATTAGAGGTTATGTCTGTATGTTATTTGTTGGTGATAGAAACGATCAATGAGCATCGGCCATGAAGAAACATAGCATGATGGTAGTGTCAAGTACTAATTAAAAGCACGTGAGTGCAAAGAAATCGGGAAGAGCCGTACTAATAGATCATGGGCAGTGGCTGACAAATCTGTTTTTTGTAGGAAACGGTTAGTGTGAAAATGGGGATCTCCATTCCTTGTATATAGTGTGAGCGGAGGAAGGTGATAATATTTTGGGAATTGGGTAAGGTATATCTCGTGTCTGATAGGTTGCCTTGTTTTGCTAAACCGTTGAGAATCCAACAACTGGATAATGATTTGATTAGGGGCACAATCAAATTCTTCATATGTTTATTATTGAGGAGGTTATCTCAGGGATCCGTATTCCAAGGATCGTAAGGCTCCATGCCAGGTCTCATAAACTCATGGATAAACATTTCAATTAGTGTCCCCAAGAAGGAATACATTACGGTGCTAGGTCCATGTACCAATCTAATGGTGGACCATCCAAGGAGAGTGGGAACAATCATAGTAGCAAATTGTTGTTGTGCATTACCTCTCTACATGATATCATGAACTTAAACACATGACGCCGTTGACATTGATAATTTTCATTTGAGAAGGTGGCGAACAATGGGACCTCGAAGGTAGGTGAAAATGCCTCGAAA
Source organism: Platanus orientalis (assembly GCA_025762735.1). Classification (NCBI taxonomy): domain Eukaryota; kingdom Viridiplantae; phylum Streptophyta; class Magnoliopsida; order Proteales; family Platanaceae; genus Platanus; species Platanus orientalis. Next base: position 8,671 of record JAOXJP010181737.1, read on the forward strand.
TATACGGCTCGATGACAGGGAAAAGTTCGCCGCCTGAACTTGGTTAGCACATTCCAAAAGTATGTGCTCTTCCAAGGTATCATTGGTAGATGGATAATCCTAGCAGACCGTAATGGGGGGTCTTATATGGTACCTGTAAGTGCAATGGAGATACCCCCGACATTATATCTATAGACCACCATGGGAATAGTTATCCTTTTAGAGTGATCTTGGTATGTTATGGTATTCTATAACCAATTAATCACTATTGTTGATCCCTATGGTGTTGGTATCTGATGTGGTTCTTCGCGTGGGCGAGGGTTACCATCACGTGCAATTGACATCATGTTGCAAGAGGCTATCAAAGATTAGAACGGATCTTTGGCATAAACTTTTCTAATATAACTGGGGCCTGAAAAGGTTGCTCTAATGAGTTGCCCTCCAGGAGCCATGGTATGGAGTCTGCGATTCTGTGAACTTTTTCCTTTTGGTGTGATATAGCCTAAAATTTTCTTTTTTGTATTAGTTTGCCCTCATTATCACCATCGTTCCCACCAACTTGGAAGTTAACAAGGTCACCTATGTCTTCATTGATGAAGATTGCATTGGCAGTCACGGATCTCATATCTATGTTTAATTCCATGATGTTTTTGTCAATCAATTCTTGAAGCTTATCTTTGAACACAAAGCAGTCTTGCAATGTATAAACCAAAATACGATGATACTTGCAACATTTTGGGTCAGACTTTATTAGCTTCTGCATGTCTCTTTGACTCAGGAAGTATAATATCTTGAGATTCAACTATTTACTTAAAGAGACTCTCCAAATCATCAAGATGGAACGTGTAGGGCTTTTTCCTGTCACTCGTTCATGCTTGGCCTTCTGAGAGGAGCTTCCTGCTCTATCGGCTTAGTTATCTCTGTGGTATGTCTGACTTTCAACTTAGTGGGTGACTTTTTAGCGGCAACCATGGCTGATTTCCTCTTGTTAACCACCATTTTATCCCTCTTCTCACGTTTGTGGTCTAGTAGCCTTCTTTCTAAGGTAGACGCCTTGGATATCAAATCGTTAAACCCAAAGTACTTCTGAGCTGTAAGATGGAGAGAGAGCTCAAAAGCTATATTCTGTAAACACATCTCAAGGAGATTTTTAATCGGAGGTGCATTCTCGCAAGCATAGGACATATTCTTTCATTTGTTGATGAAGTCCACTACTGACTCATTGTCTTGCTGCCTCTCATTAGTCAACTCATATAGCTTCATAAGCCTGCATGTGCCATGGAATTGTTGTATGAACGCTTGTTTCATTGAATTCCAGTCTAGGAAAGAGTTGGGTTTCAAATTTGAGTACCATGTGAAAGCGGCCCCATCTAAGGATTACACAATTTTTTTTAATAAGTCACCTTATTAGACGATAGCACCGCACAGAGACTTAAAATGAGCAATGTATTACTTCGAACATGTTGTCCCATTAAATGTGTTGAAGTGAGGCTAGACAAACTTCGGTGAAAAAGGTGTCACATCCACATGCGGAGGGTATGGCTTCCCAGTAATGTATGTACTCACATTCTCTTACTCTTTTTATTCATTAAGCATCTCGGTCATCATCACCCGCATATAGTTAGGGTTCATCATGGGTGGGGCTTGATGCACATATGGTTCCTGTGGCATAAAAAGAGGTTATGTATATGCATTATAACCATTGTATCCATATGTCCAGGGAAGTGTCGGTCCATGCACAGGTGGCTTTTGTTGATGATGAGGGCCCTGGTGAGTCCCTTGTGGATGTATACCTTATGGTAGCCCCTATATAAGTGGCCTTTGTGGCATAGGTATATTAGGCACAACAATTATAGCTAAGGTGGGCCTAGGCATAATGGCGAAAGCATACTCGGGTGTGTAATGAGTGTATCCCCCTTGTACTTGGTTAGGGATAATTGGCTTTGCTGATTTCGCCATGATGAGATTGTACCCTGCCTTTCAAGTGTGAGCTGCTCGATCATGGCTTTTAGTTTTGCTATAGTGGCGTCTTGAGTAACCAAATGATGATCTCAATTTTCTACCTAAGCTTGCCATTCAGCCATTGTGGTGTATTCCCCTTCAGAATCAGAGCTGTAGTCCTTGACATCTACATTTTCTATACTTGTGGGGTCGGTAGGCAGATTTTGACTTCCCCTTGATCCTAATACTATTGCCTCAAGTCCTTATGAGGTAGATGTAACATTAACCATTGCGGTAGTCATATAAGGGATATCCCCCTGGTAAAACATAATGGGAGAAGCAACTGAGGACCTTCCAACAGTTGATAACCCTCTTGAGGGTGTCCACGGTGTCCTAGCACTCGTCGTTAGTTGACTTCTGGTCATCATACCTACAGAGTTAAAAGCCCATGGTCGTGACTCAGAAGGACTGGGGGTGTTGATTGGAGCGTCCTTCTTTATCCCGACAAACATTACTGTAGCCTGGCGGGCCTAAATATCTTACCTTTGCTGACATAGGGTGCATAGCCTGGGTTATCTTTAGCCTGACAGGGCAAAAAGGGATTACTCCTTTGTGGGTGTGCCCATGGTGGCATTGCATTGATTTGTATATCCCCTATTTCTGATTGCATGTGAAAGAACTCTTGTGCCCTGGTGTCTTGTGTCCAAAGGGAAAAGTTCTTATCCTTTTTGGTAGTTTACCTTCTTTATCCCCTTAGAGAGATCAAATTGGGTTAAGAGCATTGAGTTTTTGAATTCTACCCTTGCTTTATTGTTTTGCCAATTGTGCCTTGTAGAAGGGGTGTAAATGGCCATGCTGCCCTGTGACTGGTCCTCTTGGGTTTTAGGGATCTTTGTCATAGGTCTTCTTTTCTTATTTTGCAAGTCTCCTTCATGGCCAGATGGTTTGAATACTTTAACCTGATTGATAGTCTGTTGCTTTATCTGGTTCTTGAGCATTGTGGGAACTCCTGTGAGAGTAATATGGACTATAGTTAAATCCTGATTCTTAGGTGGAGAATGGAAGTCTTATGTTAGACCCACAAATGTACATGAATGAGGATTTACTTGCTCATTCGCCGTGACCACATTGCACGAATATCTTGGCTTCTAGGAGTGCACTATTGTGCACGAATGTGAAATTCTATCCTCATTCGCCATGACCACATTGCACAAATGTCTTTGCTTTTGGGAGCACACTATTGTGCGTGAATGTGAAATTGCATCCTCATTCGCCCCAGGTGTTTGCACTAAATTGTGCACGAGTAGTGCAGAGTTGCTGGCTAGGACTTCCTCTTGGTGAGTGTAGTTAATTTCAGACTTAAACATTTAGGCCTTTCCCCTTTTGTTTGATGTACGACGCCTACGTCTGTGAGCATTTTCCCGTGAATGAGAATTGTATATGCTATTCACGGAATCAGATCCTGGAAAATGCGAATGTGCATGTTCATTTACGCACTTTTGTTGTTGTAAATGAAATTCTGGACCCTTGCCCAAGACAACAATCTATCTTTTTTCAGAGGCTTTAATGGCTTTTGATTGTTTGTTTGGCTCAAATTTAGGTATCCCTTGTTCCTTTAAACTTATTTAAAATGATTTGGGGGGAATATCCCTTTGCTTTAACATTAAATTTGTCTTTTTTGGCTAAGATAAGCAGTGCTGCCACAGCCCTGGGGAAGGCTAATGCCTCAACCCCTTGTGAAGTAAGAGAGATCAAAGCCTCAACCTTATGTTGGGAGACCGAAGCCTCAACCATGTGGATGGATGATGATGGGGAGACCATAGCCTCAACCCATTTTCCTTATGACTTGTGGCAA
>JAOXJP010181748.1:0-12445 GCA_025762735.1 Platanus orientalis
AATTGGGAAAGAACTCCAACATTCTTCTCCAAACCTCTCTAATCCTTACTCTTTTTATTCTAAATGTGTCTAATGACCTAAACGAGGTATTAAAAGGGTTTCCATAATATATTTCTAGGGTTTTAGGTTGAGTTGGCGGGGGAGGGGTACCACACTTCCCAAAATGAAGAAAATTGATTTGGCTTAAAAAAAATGAAATCTGTGTAAAATCGAATCGATCCCCCATCAATCGGATCGATCCCTATGGATGTCAGATCGATTCGACATAGTTCTAGAATTTTTTTTACAAAAGTCTGAGAGGTTAGATCAATCGTACTAAGTTTGGATCAATCCGTAAGTGTTCGATTTGACATATTCTTGTTATCTCTCAAAGTCTTTAAAGCAATTCGTAAGTGTTCTTCATGTTCTTCTTGGTTCTTGGATAGACTAAGATGTCATTGATGAACACAATGACAAAATGATCCAAAAACATCTTGAACAGCTAGTTCATCAAATCCATAAAAGTGGTGGATGCGTTGGTTAGTCCAAAGGACATCATGAGGAACTTGTAGTATCTATAACAAGTCCTAAATGTGGTCTTAAGCATGTCTTCTACTCGTACCTTCAACTGGTGGTACCCTAATCTTAGGTCCATCTTAGAAAATACCATTGCTCCTTAAAGTTGATCAAAGAAGTCATCAATCCTTGGGATCGAGTACTTATTGTTGATTGTCACCTTGTTCAGTTGGCAGTAGTTGATGCATAACTGGTTCTATATGATATGGAGCTATGGAAATTGGTCCCGTGCTTGGAACCAAGTCAATCCCGAATTCAATATCATAATCCAGTGGTAGACCGGTAAATCTTTGGGAAATACATCCATGAATTCCCTTACTATTGGTACATTCTCTGTCATTGAGTCATCCTTTCGGTCTTCTGTGATATAGGCTAGGTAGTCTTGTCCTCCCTTGTGGAGTATGTTCCTAGCTTGAATAACTGAGATCAAACATAGAAAATATTCTTTCCTGGTCCTTTGAAAAGAGAACTCTGCTTTGCCTGATATTTGGAAGACAACTTAGTGTAACAATGGATTATGGCATGGTAGGAAGTTAAGAAATCCATCCCCAAAATGATGTCAAAATCATCCAAGTAAAACAATATAAGGTAAATAGCTAATTTTTATCCCCAATCCTAAGTGTACAAGATTTAGACATAAGTTCTGCTGACATAGTCTTGTCCAATGGAGTAGAAAAAGTTAAGATGAAGTCCATGTGCATAGGTGTAGTGTCAACATTTTGTACAAAATCATGTGCAACAAAAGAGTGTGTGGATCTAAGATCAATCAAGACATATGCATCTCGAGAAAATTATTGAAGTATACCTACCATAATGGTTCGAGAAGCCTTTGCGTCATGTTCGGTGACTGCATAAACTCTGCCTCAAACTCTTGGCCTCTAATCATCACCCACTGGCTTGGTTGCGGCTAGTGCCTGAAGAAGTGGACAATCCTTAATCATGTGCCCAGCCTTTCAGCACTTGAAGCAAGTGCCAGCTGCCCATCTGTCAGCACCCAAATTTTGACTCGGGTCAATTGATAGCATAAGGACAATATGACAACTTTTAGGCATCAAGACTCTAAGTACCCTTAGTTTAGGAGGAGCAAACCTAGACTCTAGGAGGTTAGGCATTCCCAAAGAAGTCTTTCCAGATACTCTAATTGCGAATTAACCAGTCAAAGCACCTTATTACAGCCTAAATATACCATTTCAGGTTAAACCCTAATCTCTCATAAAAACATCAACATGACTTTAAGGGTCCACATTTAAGAATTCCATCCATGTCATCAAAAAGTTTTTCAGCCTCTGTAAGTCTTTGTTCAGCACAGCATCATAGGTGGAAAAATTACCTTTTTATCCTTTTACCTTCAAAACCCAAAACTCATTATCTACCATTCAAATCACTGAATTTTTCTCGCTTATATAAGACTTCTTGTCGTGAAGCATCACAGGCAAAGAATTCTCATTTTTTACTTTTTTCGACCCGCGAACAAAAAATTACCATTTTACCCTTTCACTTTAGAGAATTTACCCCTAGACCCTCAAAAGAGCCCCGAAGCTTCTCCTGTAATCCGAATGGTGTAATTTCAGATCCTACGCATCCCCACTCCTCCCAATTTTGAGGGACTCATTACGTAACATATATTGCTTGAGAACGACAACAACCAATTTCTTAACAAATGATGACCCTGACCAAGAAATGACCCTTGAAAAAGCTCTCAAAGATTCATCTGATCATCGAATCTAGAAAGGTTGATCGTCGTATCTAGGCCTTGACCTTAGCTTCAAATCTTCAGATCTGAGAAAAGAACTTCGAAATCTCAAACCTCTATAAAATCTCAAATCTTCCCCAATGGGTTAAAAACCGTCTATCCGGACTTCCAAATCAAGATCGGTTAGTGTCCATCTATCCGGAATCACGAGGCCTTCTAAAAATCATCTAAGGACCATGAGCTTTCATGGGACTTTTCTGCTCAGATTCCCTCAAATACTCTAAAAAAAGCAATAAATCAAGACCAAAAATTAGGTGCTCAACCAACTCCCGAGAGTTCACCTAAACTTAGAAATTTAGCATATCAATGGCTATCCCATAGTAAATTCAAGGCCTTCAGACTATCAAAGTTGCACTGGATTATAGAAACCCTGTATTCCTAATAATCATTTCTACTCAAGCCAAGACAAAACACTTTCCGTCTGTATTTGGCACACGAAATGCCCTAAAAAATTCTCTCAAACTTAGAGGCTATAGCTCACTTAGACCAAGGACCATCTTTCACTTGACAATTTCTAAGATTAATTTACCATCTTGCCCTTTCAAAATGCATTTGAGAGCTTTTTAGGTCAGAAAACCTTGATTTCACTCCCTTGCCCTTATCATAATTTGGTTCTATTGGTCTATTGTAACCAGAATATCCGCGACCCCAAAAGTAGACATTACGTTTGCCTTATTCTAAGCCCGAGAGCTCACAAAAGTTGATGGCACAGTAAGGGGTCGAAAAATCCCAGAAGCATTTAATGCACATTAATGAGCTAGGACTTTTCAAACTTAGCTCATTAATGACATTTAATTCTTGCATACCTTAAGACCATAATTGCCAACCCTTAGATGGGAATCTTCCCATTTGCACCCTCACCCATCACCCTTAGATCTAGCCTTGAATTTCAAATCCTTAAGGTCCTACTCACATCCCCCCAAATGGAATCTTGATGCCCTCCCTTGATATTTGCACCCCACTACATCCTACCAAATGGCATCTAAACTCATCCCTTTGTCCGCCTCACCAATCCATGACAACTAGCACAGCTCCATATCCACCCTCCATCCAAATGATCTGAACCTATCTCAGCCCCTCCCTTGTCCATGTCACCTAGCATAAAATCCATTCATCCCAACCCTTCACCCAATTTCGAATCTTAGCCTTTCACCTCATAAACCTCTCATCAATCCTAGCCCTCCACCTTAAAACCCCTTAGATTAATCCTAGTCATTGGCTAAACACATAGCCCTAAATTTGTGCAAGGAAGAGTTGGCAACCAAAGAAACCCAGAGAGAGAAAGAGAGAAAGAAGGAGGAGGAAGAGCTCAAGTCCAAACACCCAAACCCTAAGCCCATTCAAGGTAAGGTCTTAACCTTGATTAGCTTAAGTCCTTCATAGTTAAATAGCATGATCATGTACTGCTTTTAATTTTTTACAATTACCATATGAACTTTAAATTCGGGTTACAATAGGAGAGACAAACTGTCCCTACTATGAATTTTTATTTGACCTATGGTTAGTATAGATTTTTTTGTGAGTTGTTTACAAATCATAATGAGATAAAATTTTAGTATGTTATGCTCAACATGTATGCCTAGTTCTATATTTAATTTGGCAATTTTTCAAGCTGTGGAAGGCCTCGAGATGGCCCCCCAAACAGACACCAAAATCTAGATCCTGTGTGACATAATTCAGCCCATTTATTGTTGATTATTTATAAAATTTTATAGACATGATCTCTAGCTAATTTTTTTATATGTTATTCCCCTAGTATATGCTTGAATATGATAGAAATTTTAGAATTTTTCAATGCCCCTAAGGGGTCCAAATGACCAAAGTAAGGTTGATGAATTTTGGTCTAGGCCTAATGCCTGAATTTTAAGGAAATTAAAATTCAGGCGTTAGAAGATCAGGCGTTGAACAATTAGGTGTTAGAATAAACATATGCTTGTTATATATGGTTGAAAATATCTTTTTGTCATCTTTCCAAATTAACTAACCACACTCAATTTGGAATTTTGTGGAGAGAGATATGCCCTCTAGAGTGCGGACTGTCCGAAACCTAATGCTTGAATTTTAACCTGTTAAAATTCAAGCATTGTTAGTAAATTTAGGTATCAGTTCACAATTAAGCATTAGATAAAACATAGGCTTACTATATATGGTTGGAAATATCTTTCTCTCATTTTTCTAAGTTGATTAACTACGCTCAATTTGAAATTTTGTGCAGAGAGATATGCCATCTTGAGTGCGAACTGTCCAAAACCTAACACTTGAATTTTAACTTGTTAAAATTTAGGCATTTACAACAAATATAGGCATTGAAGAAAGTTAGACATTGGGATCTGGGACCCACCCTAGTGAACCCTGACCTTCTTTAAACCTATACATAGGCAAATGACACATTGGAATTCATCCATGTGCTTGGGCACCTCTGTTGGCCCTGTTATCATCCCAACACCTAAATTTTTATTCAAGCATTGAGAGAAATTTCAAGCATCAGGATGAATTTAAAGAATTAGGCCTATGTTAAAATCTACCTTTTCAAAATATTTGGTATTCTTTATGAGCCTATGGAAAAGGCCATGGATGAAGGGGCCCACCCCTATTTGTAACTTTCTACCCTTCTGGGACCAAACCCAAGATCAGTTGTTGGTTTCTAGCAATTGACACCTGAATTTCCTCTGAATTAAAATTCAAGAATTGAGAAATTTAGTCGTCAAAGTGAAATTCAGGCGTTAAGCTTGTGAAAGTCAAATGAAACCCATTTTATTCATAGCTTGATTTCATTCCTTAATCACTTTATCTTTAAACCATTTCATTCCATAGACATAATCTAGGAATCCCTTCATTGCAAATGCCTCCTTCAGCTTCCCAACAATCATAGTAAGGTTGATATACGCTTATGATTTCCAAGTGTATCTGATACCCGAACTTTACCTAGGAGACAATGCTCGTGTTGTGGTTGCTATGTCAATGTGATTAGGTTGAGTCACCCTATTCAATCACTATCTTTCAACCTATCTTGACCATTTATGGTCTTCACCTTACCCTAGGGTCATGTCGTAGTGGTTCATAACCCAAAGACCCTAGGACTTGGCCATAGCCCAATTAGGTTATTGAAACCACGCACATTGGTATAACATAGTTCTGACCCCTATTTTGCTAATTTGTTTGTATTATGTAATAGTGCAGAGTACTCTGTAAGTATACAAACAATCTAAAATGAATCTACCTTGAATCACTCTCACAGTCAGACGTACTTGACTACCGAGATTGGCACATACGATAAACCTCTAGAACTACATGCAATTTGATCTCGACAAAACCCTAGGAACACCCAAACCACAAGATCGGGTATGTAGGCAGCTTGAGACTATGTCTCAAGTACAACAACAATGATCACACCATGGTGGTGGTCCAGCTAATAACTTTACATTTAACAAGCATGGAGTTTAGCATAATTCAAAACATGTATGAATGAGATAAGCTGCCCTAAAAAGGCAGGTATTTAGGGTACCTAACCCCTTCCCCAAATGCAACTAAACAACTTACCCTTTATCTCAGGAATATAGACTAGTATTAGGAGTTAAACCACTAGACCTTTAGGTCTAGACTTCTCATCTTCCCCTGAAGATGAGAATTGATATCCAACTCCATCAGTTAACCCGAGTTGGTGGCGACTCCTAGAAAAGCCTAACCCTTCTGTAAAAGGGTTAACAACCTTCACGCACCGGCATCACGTGCCGAAAGGTGGGTCTGAAAACCATGGGCCGGTGAGGCAATCCAAACCCCCCCAGACCCCAATGTCCACAAAATGGTAACTCCACTAGAGACTGTTTGATCTCTACATATACATGTTCTGAATTATTTTGAATACATGTTTTTCATTGTTTATATACATGCTCACATGCCTACATTGCTCACATGTCTACGTGTTTTCAATTAAACTTAGGTCACTCCATTTGTTAGTTAGGATAACACTCCATCTTTAATATTTATTTAAAATTGTTATGCTTAGGTTAGAAAATATACTAATTTTAGATTTAGGGTAGCTTGAATTAGTTAGTAGGACTAAATTCACCTTTGAACAACTTGTATGAATATATCTCTGTTATTTTACATTTTGCACAAAATGAATTCGATGACACAACATTGCACTAATACATCACTCTCATTTTACCTTATCTAGGTCATTACCCACCAATGGACCAACATTGGATCACCACATAGAATGGGAGCAACGTCTGAGCAGTTGTTGCTATGTCAGCGCTACCATTCCAAGTTACCTAAGCAAGTTATAATCCCATGATCCGATCTTTTTCGGGGAGGGGTTTAGACTGATACACTTGTCTTTTAGAATCTCAAAGAAACATACATATGTAGTCATTTTCAAGTTAAAATTATTTAAGTTACACTCAATAGCTTAGATGTCTAGTCTTAGGACTTGATGGCCGAACTCTTTTACTGTGTGCTTGCATGCTTGAGTTTAAACTAACTATTTCTTTCCAATAGCCAGTTGAGCCACCACTAGTACAACTAGCCATTGGATACTCGACAACTAAAACATAATGTCACGACTGAATCTTTGGTCAGTCATATTGTATTTTCACTAACAAAGTCAAGGAATCATGTCTACTTTTTTACATACACATATATATACGGTTAATTATTGTATGTCTCTCGTATCCTATCTATTTCTCCTTTCATACTGATCACGTACTTCAAAGTTAATTTAATCACTCTTTATTAATCTTAACCAAAGTATCATGCACATAAAATCATGTCTTAACTAACTTAAAACTCTTTTAAGATCTTTCATATTCTATCCATTTCGACTTGTTCCATATCTCATTTAAAATACTCAATTACTCATTTATTTTAAGTCAAGCTAATTTTTTCCCACTAATCAAACCATTGCATACCTAACTAAAAAATAATAATAATTAACAAAAATGGCATAAAATCAATTCTCAAATCATTTCCCACATAAGTATAAACCATTATTCATTCATAATTAAACTAACCACTCCATTAAATTAACAAGCTCCATTAATTCTAATAAAACCATTATATACATGGGAAGAATAAGTAAAGGTATAAATCATATCTCTCACATTAATTAAAACATTTATCATCCCATTAGGGTAAATACAAGCTATTCATTCATCTATATTTAACTTTAGAACACTTTTTAAGCTTTCCATATTCTACCTACCTCCAAAACGCCTTTTATTTACATATGTACAAACCATTCATTCTTTCACATTTAACTTTTGTAAAGTTTATAAAACTCTTCAAATCCTATACCCACCTATTTCTCAAGATAAATTACAAATCATTCATTTAACTTTCCTCTTAAAAACACCTTAGATAATTCTACACACTTTCTAATTGCTTATTGTCTCATGTTCGTATGAATATAAATCATTCATTCATGCTTCCAAAATGCAAACTATTCAAACCCTTTCAAACACAGGCAAAATAAATCAAATCATAAAATTAGATCTCTCAAATTAATTTTCATATCCACGTCTATGTTATTTCTCATCTCATTTCATGTAAATACAAATCATTCATTCATTCATATTCCTAAAATCGAACCAACTTGTATATAAGAAAAATAAATGAAAACATATCCCTTAAAACTCTTTTTCAAATTTATTTATCACCCATTTATGAGTTATATAAACCATTAAAAAAATCAAACTGATAAATTCCAATCAACCCATGTTACAACATAGTAGAATCAATAAAAATATCAAACCATCTCAATCAAATTATCTTCAACAAAATTTTGTATCCTACAAACTCTCAAATCATCTCATGTTTTGTTCATTCATTCAAATCTTCTAAAGATAAAACTAACTAATCAAGTTATTCTATACATATCTTGAATCAATAAAATCATAAATCATTTCTTTTAAATCATTTTGAAGATCTTCATATTCTACAAGCTCTTAATTTATCTCATGATCTGATCACTCATTCACATTTTCTAAAGTTAAGTTAACTAATCAAGTCATTCTATACTTATTTGGAATCAATAAAAACATAAAACTAGTATCTCATAAATTATTTTTAGAATTTTCATACTCTACAAACTCTCAAGTTATCTCATGTTCTATTCATTCATTCATTTTCTAAAGTTAAATTAACTAATTTGGAATCAACAAAAACATAAAACCATTACCTCACAAATTTTTTTTGAAAACTTCGATATTCTTCAAACTCTTAAGTCATCTCATGTCCTATTTATATTTTTTAAAAGTCATTCTAATATATCTAGAATCAATAAAAAAACATGAATCATCCCTCTCAAATTATTTTTGAAAATACCATAGGCTACGAACTTTCAAATCATTTTATGATATGTTCATCCATTGATATTCTCTTTCAAATTATTTTTCCCTTGCATTTCGCATTAATAACTTTTATACACAGACAAGATAAATAGAAACCATCAATGTATTATCTCTCTCAAACAATAATTTTTTGTTTATTTTGTTTTCCTCACCATTGTCATGAGAAAAAGGAATCGCCATTACCTTGTCCCCTTTTCTCATAAGCCCTATGTGCAAGACTCCTTGAGATCCTTGATCTCTCTCCTTTGACTCGGGGAGACTCTACCGTCCCTCAAATAGGCAAGTATCAAAATAATACACCTATCTCTATACTCTATTTGGGTGCTTTATCTTCCATTGTGACTGACATTTTAGTCTTTTTATGAAAATGAACTATGTCCCCACCTCTATGAGATTTCTCATCGATTCCCTTCCTTCAGCTCCCATTGTTCCATATTCTACTCTCTTAATAGCAGGGGCATCTCTTGCTATAAGATCATTCATGTTTGTCTGTTTGCCTTCAGATGGCTATCACTCTCTGGTGACTATGAAGTGGCACTCCCTGTTGTCTATCTCATCACTCCACCTGTTCTTCCCACATCTCCCCTAAGTATGAGTTATTTTTGTCTCAATTATAGAAAATCAATCTAAAATCTCATCTGGAGACTCCTACATGTTTGAACCAATCTGGTTGCACCAAACCCATGAATTTAGTATTCAGGTACAATCCTTTCACCAATTCCTCTAAAGATACTTACCTCTCAAAACTACAACAAATGTCTATCAATTCAAGGGCTAATCAAGTAATCAAAATTTAATCATACTCTTGTCACTAACATAGGGGACAAGCACTTCTATGACACCCTTGTAAGGGTCTGTGAATGTTATATTTTTCAGAATCATGCTTAATAGAATTCTAGAGGAAAACTCACCCACCTCAGTAGTTTTCCTCTTCTTCCAACTATACCCTTGTTTTACAACCTTAAAAATCTTGGGTAATTGTGGATGAGTCCCCCCCTCCATCCCCTTCTAAAAAGTTAAATCTCTATAAGGGGCAAATCTGAATCAAATAAATGATTTATTCTGAACTCTGACAAGATTAATTTTCTCCATAACATTGTAGGATCCTTCTAGCAATTTGCATACGTCCAACATTTCATGTTGTAGTCTTCTCTGGTATCTCTCCTGCACAATCATATTGCTACCAATGGGTTTCTTTGCAACTCATCTTAGTAAAGCCAACAAATCACTCATCCAAGGAATCACTTTCAATTCAACCTATCCTTTGACTCCCTTCCCTTTTATAGGGAAAGAGGTTAATCTAACTAAGCAAATCAAACCTCACGATCTCTCTTGCGATTAATCAAAATCCAACTTTCCAATATCAGATCATATGAATTTATTACTTCAATACATTTTAATATATTTTCAAAACTTTCATGGACATCAATCTTGGCAATAGTGTTAAATTCTAGGGTAAAATAGAAAATTTGAAAGTTGCTTGTTAACTTAAGACAAGTTTTGAAGATTTATACTTAAATCCTAGGGGCACTTTCCAAGCGATCTTAAAGTCCCAAAATTTACAAAGTATGATGGACGAGGATGCCCTCGCATACACTTGTGGATGTATTACGATGATATGTCCCAACTGGGTAAGGACGAGAAACTCCTCATCCATCTGTTTTTGTCAAGCCTTGAGGGCTAAACCTTTAGGTGGTTTATGAACCTAGATAGAGACAAGCTCCATATTTGGATAGACTTATCACGAGTTTTTTTTTTTGTGGAGAAGTTCAAGTTCAACTTGAACTTCTTGCCCCTTAAGTCAGAATTGAAAAGAATGAGACTTAGACCACATGAAAATATTAAGAAATATGCTTTTCGTTGGAGACTTGCAGCCTCCACACTTGAAAATCCTTTAGAGGAAGTAGACATGGCATCGATCTTCCTGAAATCCCTATGCCCTACATACCAGATAATGTTATTGACTGAAGCATGTGATGGCTTTTCATCTGTGATAAAAGCCACAACAAGAATAGAACATACTATACAGGATGGGATGGTCTAGGAGATCAACTAACCTTTTGAGATTGCACGGAGGGAGCTAGACCTTTTTTTAATTACATCCACTTCACCCATGCCTCGATGGCCCAATTTTATCATTTTGTTCAAACCATTCATGCTTCAATAGCACAAGTCCAACCCCCATCACTTTGAAGAAAAAATGTTGGACTCCACCCTTTTTCTTCTAAAGGAACCAAGAGGGAGTTCACTTCTTTGCGTTGTTCCATTAATCATATATTGATTAATCTGGTCAACAAGGGGCATCTCCAGCTACTTCCTCCAAGACAACCACCCAATCCTCTCCCAAAGACATATGATGTGAAAAAATATTGCACTTACCATCAAGGTTTCGGACATTCCATTGACAATTGCTTCCAGTTAAAGCATGTCAGTCAAGACCTTATTGATCAAGGGACCATCGATGTCAATACAACAAGACCACCTTGAAGACTTTTGAATACTTTGTAAACTAGTCTATTTCCCATCTTTTGTAAACAATGTATAGTTTTAACTACAGACTGGCTTGATCCTGACCTTTATGTCAGATATGTAGGCAATTTGTGAGTCATCCTTTGTACTTTAAGTGCAACCCCTTTTATATAAATAAAATATTTTTCCAAGATACATTCTTTATATTTATCCTGTTAGATTTATCATTCACACATGGCCAAGCGCTGGATTGCCCAAATTGTATGAGGAAGAAATCATGATCATAGATGTAAGTTCTTGTAAAGATCCTACTTTAAATACTACCTCTAAACAAACAACAACTTAATTAATAACGCAAAATATTTTAACCATACATCATGTTTGGAAAAACACACTTTTATCAAACTCCATCTTTCAAAATTATTTCATAACTTTGTAAAACTTCATGTTTTCAAAATACACAATTTTCTAAATCCATACATGACTTCTTACACATTGTATTTCTTTGACTATCGGATTCCCTCTAGATGAACGGGTTTTTAAAACATTTATACTCATAACCTGCTTGTAATGCATGCCATGCTTTAGCCACTAGGGGCACCACTTTTTGCAAAAATGGGATACTCCATAGAGTTTCCCCTCTTCAAAACTTTTTCATCCCTTCATGCACATGATTTTCATATTGCATGCACATATTTTCAAAATATTTTCCCAAACCCAAAGGGATCCTTACTAACTACTAATAAGTACCTAAATGTCTAAAACGCCTCCCAAAGGAACCCGTTAAAATAAAAACAATTCAACCTAAAGTCAGGAATTTGATTTTCTAAAGAGTCATGGATGTGCTGATGTTAGTCCCTAAGTAGATTCTGGTCAAGCAAGAAGCCCAACCACTTGATGAAGTCTGAAAAGTAAGCTTATGTATGTATGATGTCATCAACTTTTTTTCCCTAAGGATTTAACAGATCAATGGCAAAGCATGAGATTGAACCTCATCAAGACAGGCGTTGTTTTGAAAACCTAGTTGCATCTAGTAAGCATCATCAATTAGTGGCATTGGCCATATATTGTGAAACCTTTTGTTGAAACACATCAAAAATGTCTTGACTAGTAGTCATAGTGTAGAAATTATGTAAAACCTAATCTTGGTAAAAACCTATAAATGTGCTAAGGAAAAAAAAGGAATAAAACAAACTTAGTCTCAAAGAAAACCTGATAGGGCCTTGGGGGCAAAAAAGGGGAAAAAGAAAGGAAAATTGTCTAGCCTAGCATCTTCCTTTTATGAAAAACTCTAGTAGTCAACTATATGCTCTCAATG
>JAOXJP010181759.1:0-12444 GCA_025762735.1 Platanus orientalis
GCACTATATGATGGTGGCAAAGGCCATTGCTAGGTGGTGTCCTTACACTAATACTTTTCTTTGTCAATATGGCGAGCTGGGGATCTCGTTATGGGAATTTATTGGTGTGAGCCACCTGCCTCTTGAAGGGAGATTAATAGAGGAGTACATCCCTTTTAATGTTCATTTCGATATGCTCTCCACCACATGTCGAAGGTTGTTTCAAATATTTTCCGAGTTTAATGACATCAATGTTTCATATAGCGGTTGGTTAAGCCACATCAGCCAGGGTCCTTCAGGCCTATCTACCAGGGGAAAACCTTTGTCGTGGACTAAAGACAATGTTCGATGGAGTGTTGACCTTGATTCCCTGCATTCTTGGTCGGGGTGTATGCTGCCTTTTTAAGTGGATGGGCCCTCCCCATCAGTGTAGGTGAACATATTCGCCATGGCATGTTCATTATTGTTGCCAACCTTGCTGACGGGATACACATGAACCTAGCAGTCCCTAGTCTTTGTTGCTTATATAGCGATTTATGAGACATTATGGAAGCGGGTCTCTAAGAAGGCTGTATTGGAGAGAAATTGGTATACTTCCCCCTTCAATATTTCTGCGCATAGTTAGGGCTACACTTCCCTTCCATTTATCAAAGAGGAGAGAGAGATCTTCGTAAAAATGCATATATCAACACTTTGAAGAATTAAAAGGCAGAGCTGGTTTTGCGTCCAGCCGTGATGTTTTGCTTCACTTAGAAGTTGGTCCTTATTCTGGATCACTTGTTCGGTAACCAGACTCTGACAGATGACAGATCTTTATCAGGAGATGCCTGGGAGTACTTTTTTTCCCTTAGAAGTGGTGAACTATCCTGGAGAAAAGACAATCATCTTTACATGGAAGCTTACAATCCGCATAGTTTTGCTCGCCAGTTTTCTTGCTTCCAGGGACTTGTTCCTCTCCTCACTCGCGCAAAGACGGTAGGTAAGGCTAGTACTCTAGAGAGGATTCAAGAGGCCTACCTTTTCTTTGTGAGGTCGAGGACAAGTAGCCGGGCAGCTATACCCGAGGAGATGGTCGAGTAGGATAATCTTCAATTTGACTATTGTTATGCCAAGTGGTGGTATAACTCATTCTTCTCTGTAATAAGATATAACAAGGATGGGGCCAATTCCAATGTCATTTTTTATGATGGTCAAGGTACTGTAATAATGGCTGGCTAATCTCGTAATAAAACTTTAGCCCAAAAGATGTCAGTTGTGCAATGGCCCAAAAGGTCCAACATACGGCTAAAAGACCAGCAAGCAGACAAAGAAACTATTCCCCTATCTCCTTCGGCCACTGAAGAGGATGAGGAGGAAGAACAACCTCATAAACCCAAGAGGAAAAGGCTGGTGAGGAGTAGATCTCGTGGGAGGAAACCCCAACGCATCCCATCTCCTAACCAGGCAAGGGAACCGGAACTGATGCCTCCCATTCATGAGCATGATTTTGAAGATATCAGGGGTTATCCCATTGAAGAACCCCAACAGCCAGCAGAAGATGCAGAATGTCATGAAATACCTTCTGCTAGAAAATTTATGTTGGGGGCGAGACTCCTGCGGATCAAGTGTGTCTGACCAACATACTGTCCATGATGCAAGAACAAGGCCTAGTACAACCTTTTAATCATCCTCCATGTGTTCTTACTAAACAAATGGTCGTATATGAGGATTATGTGGATCAGGGTACTGCTCCTGTTGAGCCCGGGCCAATGAGAAGATCGAGGGGGCCGTCGGGTATCCAATGCTATACCTCCCACCATCAAGTGTATGGTGTCTGTAGTGTAATTTGGCGAGAAATAGGGGCTTTATAGGAATGAGGGGTATCTGTGCACAATTTAATCATCACCATGAATTGTTATGCCCTAGAGGGTTATTTTCTTGATTACATTTTCAAGAGAGTGACTGGCATCACGAGGGAGATTCTAGCATATTTCCCTGTTGGCCAAGACATCTCGTCAGTGACTCGTGACTCGCTCCTTGGTCTCATAAAGAGTATCAAGAAGGAGCTGGCAGCCACTAGGAGGAGTCTTCCCTTTATTACCTCCGAATCGGAACACGGGACAGTGGAGAAATGCCTAGGAGAAGATGAGGCATTTTGTTTTACGATGGAGTGTTCTCTTGCCACCAACTAGCCTATTCACTTCGGCGAAGAACCTGCTAATGAGGAGGAAGCAACGGCCCAGGTCGAGCAGGCCCTAGCCGCATCGCGTGAGATAGCCAAGGAAGAGCCTTATGTTCCCTTCAAGGGCAAAGATGTAGAGCCCCCGAACACTACTAGCGAAAGGACTTCCTTGCGTATTCAAGAAGTTGGTGGGCCCTCAGGTACATCTTCAGGGCAAGAGACATGGGATCCTCCTTCACCAACCCCCATTGGAGAACATGTCTAGGTATGATTACGACCTTAGTATATTCATTACTTCGATGTTCTTTTATTCTCACAATTAGTTACTGGCAGGCCTCTACTGACAGATTAGCAGAGCCAGCCCCGCTTGAGATGCACAGATCAATTGCTGATGAGAGTTGCTCTCAGGTGGTTGAGAGAGAAGAGCGTTGCGTCCTAGAGGTGGATTTTCCAATCATACCAACAAGCAAGGCTCATTGTATGATGATGTTAGAGGAGCAACAAGACCTAATGGAATTCGTGTTGGATTATGAAGACACAGTCGTGAACTCCTTATAGGGTTTTAAAGCTTTCATAGGTCTTTCCATGCCACTTGACAGCCTGCAGGACATGATCATGGAGGAATTGGTGAATTATGAAAGTTCTGATAAAGATGACCAAGGATGGACTGATGGTCCTAGGGAAGGCATTCCATTGGTTGACGCATCTGGCAGGAGCCCTAATGAGTCGATCCCGACTATTACCAGGACGAACGACCAGGCCACCCAAGGTACTGATAAAGAGGTTTTTATTGATTCCGGATGTTCTGGTTCTACCGATGTGAGTATGTTTGAGGCACATAAGCATCCCAAAGTCGATGAGCCCCAGGATAAAGATATTGGCGTGGTCTATGAATCTGCACCTTCGCCTACTGAAGATGCTCTCACTACTCTTCCATCCTAGGTTATTAAGGAAGATGGCCTCGTGGTTGGTAAAGCACTAGTTGTAGAGGTGACTCCATCAGAAGACTAGGCCCAAGGGGAGCCGGTAGTTGATGAAGACAATTTTTGAGATGAAGTAGCCTCCAAGAAGGGTATATATATTATTCCCTTCCGTATCATTCATGTCATTCATACGTACCTCTCCATGTACTAAAATTTTCTTCTATGTTTAATGCAACTATCGGAGAAGCGCCACCTGCGAACTAGAATGTTACTGAAGTCCCCCTCATGGATCATGGTAAACTTTTGTCTTTATGATAGTGCACATTCTCGCACACCCTTGCTAATGTTTTCTGTTTTACTTTCCCAGATAAAATTATGAGCATGGCTAGTGCCCTCAGGCGTCCTTCCAAGATTGCCTCAGCATGCGTGATCTGTCAAGAGTTGCTTACACATATAGCAACCCTAACACCTTCATCACCCAACCTCGCGAGTACCCTAGACGAAGTGTGGGAAGCCTTGGCCGAAGACGTAGAGATCCATATTCGCAATGATGGGTTTCAACAAGGGATAGAGATGTACTTTACATCTCTGATGAAGCGGTCGACATTAATATTAGAACTTGCGAGAATTGAGAGTAATACCGAGGCTCAAGCTAACTTGGATGCCGCTGAGGCTGAGAAGAAGACTTTGATGGATAAGCTGGACTGGGTTTGTGATTCAGTGACCAGTATTGACAATGCCTTGGCCAGTGCCCAAGAGGAACTGACAAGGGTATAGGTCCGAATTTAGGCTCTCAAGGCTACCCGAGAAGTGAGGGCGGCAGAGGAAAGCGCTCTTGAATCAGAGATTTATGCCCTCTTCCAATAGATCATCTTAGAGAAGAGTTCATAAAATGAGGTGATCAAACTCGATATTCCTTGACCAAAGAAGAAGATTTATGCCAATGTTTCATATCTACCTTCCCAAAATAATGTAATAGGGAGGATGTAAGAACTTTTGATGAAATAAAAGACCGTATTTTTTGCTTTACTCAACATTGCGAGGGTCAAGTAAGATTAACTTTATAAGAGTTAAATGTGACTGACATTATAAGAGTCATGTTTGCTTAACATTATGAGAGTTAAGCCTGGTAGACATTATGAGAGTTATATATCGTTTGAATTTATAAGAATCACATGTTGTTTGACTTTATGAGAGTTAAATATGGCGGATGTTATAAGAGTCACATATTTTTTTGACTTTATAAGAGTCAGATATGGTGGATGTCATATGTTGTGTAACTTTATGAGAGTCAAAATGGGTCAACTTTTAAAGGTCTAGTGTGATTGTTCCTTGGTGTTATGAGAGTCGAATATGGCTGACTTTATAAGAGTCAAAGGTCAGGAGTCATAGTGATGTGTGCCTTTTCTGATATAATGTCCTCTCCAGCAAACGTCGCAACAACATATATGTATATCCCTGAAGCAGTGTTGATGCAATCCTCGTGTTGATAATATCGAACGACCACTTTGGATCATCGCAACAAAACGAATCCATCACTTTACTTTCTTTTCTGAGACATCCTTCTTTGAAGGGTTGCGGCCGTTCATGCTTATAAATAAGAGGGCCGCTCTTGTTGCCCTTCTCATTCCATCGGCTTTTGCAAATACTTTTGTTTGATGTCATAGGCATGGCTCCGAAAAGGAAAGTTTCTAGTGTTCCTGAGGTTGAAGAACTGTCCGGATTGCGTATAAAGCGAGATGAGTCCTCAACTAAGGGGGAGGGTGTCGAGCCTTTATTTAACCGCGGTACTCTTTGAGCCCTCTGTTTACTTTATGGTCCACTTCATTGGTTCTTATAACTTAATGCCAATAATTTCTTTTACAGATGTAGTAAGTATACCCGCAACTGGGGAGGTGGAGGCAAGAGTTACTGAGGCTTGCCGTGACTGTGATGCCCTGATTAGGCATTTAGTTGGCCTATCTACTGAGCAGGTAGACATTCCTTTCATCTGATAAGAGATTTTAGATGCACTGGATCGCATAAAGGCCTGCGGCTATAACTCCGAGTTTAGAGGCACGGTGATGTGTCTCCTTGATGCTTTATCTGAACTTTGTGAGGCAAAGGACATCAAGGTATTGAAAGGACCAAAGCATGATGTTCGTCTGTGCCTTCAAGAGAAAGAGATTAGGATGACAGACCTAACTTCCCAACAGACCCGGGTAATGATGGAGATCGGGCCACTGGTGCGGGACGTTGATGAATAAATGGTGTAGATGAAAGCATTGAAGGAAAGCTTCAACAAAGTTATGGATCGCCTTGAAACCTGTAAGAGGGTCGTTGATCATGTGGGCAATTATATTCGTCGATCCATTTATATGGTAGACCGTTGCATGGGTAAATTGATGAGTTGAGAGATGGACCGGCGTGATGGAGTCTACAGGGAAATGATTCATAACCTCGACGTGGCACAATTAGATGTCGATGCGGCGAATGATGCCTTGAAAGTGAATGCTGAGGTGTTGCCTTCGTTGAGTGCCAAACTCCTGGGTTTTAGTAGTCATGACCCAGCGAGAGGCTGAGGGTAGTATAGGGAGTAGAGCAAAGTGTCCTTTGTTGTATTCTCTTTGCTGTAGCATCCATTTAATAAAATTTATAGATTTTATCAAATTTTATGCGTCTCTGGAGTTTTAGGCATGTGTCTTCCTTCCCTCTTTGTGAATTGTTTTATGTAGTGTTTCAACGGAATGATATAGTTCTTAAAGATAGATTGTGGGGTGGATGAAGATGGGGTTGTGCCTACCCTATAATGGTAAGCTACCTATGTACCCTGAAACAAGATCAAGCCCAGCCATAGTTCGATTACGAGATTTTAGGTATTTTGTCCCCTTTTTTTGCCTCTAATGGTTGCCCATTAGGATTAGGGTTTGCTTAATTTTTGCATTGCATTGTCTTTACTGGTTTTCAATGTGATTAACGAGGATTTAATCTTGCCGTGAGTGGATTCTTTTACTCGTGATGCCCAATGCGAGTTTTTGTCACACCCTTTCCATAACGCGTGATGCAAATATTTCCCTTTTTTTCCCTTAGGATCTCTTAACCTAAGTCTGGGATTGCCTATTTTTTGCATCTCATTACCATTGATGGTTTTTAATGAGATTGACCCTTTTTTTTAGGAGAGGTTGCTTCCGGGGAAAATGGACACCCGGACTGCCTACGTACCTGTACATGATAGGATCAAACCGACATAGTTCCTTGAAAGCCATTATGACCGCCTTAAGAATAATATTTCTTCAAGAATCTGGCATTGGTAACTGGGAGGATTTGAGTGCCTTCAACGCCCTAAAGAAAGTATGCGCCATTGGGATAAGCTTTCTCAATGGCATAAGGGCCATCCCATTTAGAGGCAAATTTTCCTTCTTTCTTTCTTATGAGATCAAGTGGGGATCGTGCAAGGAGTACTAGCTCACCTTTGGTAAATGAGCGAAGCTTGACTTTCTTGTTGTAGGCCCTGACCATGCGAGCTTGGTATAATTGTAATTGTTGTTGCGCGGCGAGCCTAGATTCATCAAGATTTTCTAGTTCTGAAAGGCGGATCCTGTATTGCCACCCTTAGGGATGAGACCTAAATTTCAACCAGTAGGACTGCCTCCGCACCGAACACCAAAGAATATGGGGTTGCTTGTGTAGGTGTACGAAAGGTAGGGTGGTATGCTCAGAGTGCTTCCAGCAAATGCTTAAGCCAGTCCTTTTTGTGCTTAGTTACCATTTTTTAATGATCTTACAGAGGGTTTTGTTAAAAGCTTCTGCAAGACCCTTATCTTGGGAGTAGTATCTTGAAGAATGCTCCAAGTTAATGTTGTATTTTTCTATTAGTCGGTACAAGGAAGAACTCACAAACGGCTGCTCATTGTCTGTGATTATGCGGTCGAGAATACCGAACTTGTATATGAGGTGAGTTTTGATGAACCAGACGATATCAGACGCTTTGATTTCTCTTAACGCTATAGCCTCTGCCCACTTGGAGAAGTAATCTATTGCTGCCAAAATATACCGATGCCCATTGGCAGAAGTTAGGGTGATGGGTCTTACTATGTCCATTCCCTATTTGGAGAAAGGCTATGAGCAAGAGGTGGTGTGCAAGGGTTCGGCCGGCACATGGTCATAATCACTGTCTAGTTGGAAAACACATCTTTTGGCATAATTAATGCAATCGACCACCATCATTGGCCAATAGTAGCCAAGCCGTTTTAGCTGGTATTGAAGCTTAGGACCACTTTGGTGCCTTCCGCACACACCGGCGTGCACTTTAGTCATCATTGTGGTGGTCTCATCGGTTGATAGACAATGCAATAATATGCCATCGAGTGATAGTCGATATAGTTGATTGCCCTACAAGGTAAATCGGGTAACTCGTCGTCGTATCTCAGCACGCTTCATAGGGTCTGGAGGCTCTCTTTGATCCATGAGATGTTGGATGAAAGGCTTGTGCTTGTCTTCTTCCTCCGTAGTTGGCATGCCACCGATATTTTATGTGTCATGGTTATGTAGATCGGTGTTGCAAACAAATGAAACCTTCTCTTCGCTGGACGGGGCCAATGGGGGCACAACCCATCTTCTCCAATATGAATGATGAGATAATTGTCTCTTGAATGTGTGAGTGATGTTGTTAAACTTGCCAATGCATCAGCTCATCCGTTATGGTCTCTTCTTATGTGTTGTATTTGCAAATGCCGGAACAACTTTGCCAAGTCCTTAGCCCTTTGGAAATAAGACATGAGACTTGACTTTTTGATATGGTAAAGACCATTCATTTAGTGAATAATAAGCTTTGAATCCCTATAAACTATAAGGTCATCAATGGGGATTTCTAGGGCCAATTTAAGGCCTGCAATCAATGCTTCATACTCAGTTTCATTGTTCAAACGCCCCTCTGTCAGTGTGAGTGAGTGCATGATGACGCCATTGTCTGGGGTGACAAAAACGATACCAACTCCTGAAGACTTGTTAGTGTTATTTCCTAGAGCAATACAAGAACCTCGGGATGCGTCATCAAAGAACATTTTCTAATCTTTTTTTACCTGTACTTACATGACATTTTCATCAGGTAGCTCTATTTGAAGTGGGGAATCATCAGGTACTGTGTGTGCAGCCATGAAATCTGCTAACGCCTGCCCTTTAACTGCTCGTTGTGGCTTGTAGTGGATGTCAAACTCTGAGAAGAGGATAATCCACTTTGCAATGAGCCCTTGTACTGAGGGGCGACTCATAATGTATTTTAATGGGTTGGTCCGTGATATAAGATGGATTGTTATAGTGAAGAGATAATGCCTCAATTTTTGTAGCGCAAAGACCAAGGCCAAACAAGTTTTTTTTATGGGTGAGTAGTTCAACTCGGTGCCGACCATTGTTCTGCGGAGGTAATATAAAGCATGTTCCTTGCCTTCCTCATTGTGCTGAGCTAACAATGCCCCGAGAGATGATTCCATGGCTACCACATACAAAAGTAACAGCTTGCCTATAGCTGGGCTCATGAGCACTGGTGGATTTAGCATGTATTGTTAGATACTGTCGAAAGCATTTTGACAGAACTAGTCCCAGAAAAAAGGAGCTCCTTTCTTCATTTAGTGAGAAAAGGGTTAGCAACGTCCTAATAGATTAGAAATGAACCATCAAATGTAGGCAAGTTTCCCACGTAATATCTTGAGTTCAGAGATATTTTTTGGTTTAGGCATCTCGATTATGGCTGTAATCTTCTTAGGATCGATCTCGATTCCCCTATGCTGGACAATAAACCCAAGAAACCATCCTGATGATACGCCAAGCACATTTGAGAGGGTTCATTTTCAAATTATATCGGTGAAGTTGTTGGAAGACTTGGTCTAGATTGGCAATGAGATGTTGCTTGAGCTTTGTCTTTACAACCAAATCATCGACACAGCACTCGACCACATCATGTAGCAGGTCTTCAAATATGTAGGTCATTGCCCTCTGGTAAGTGGCACCGGCATTCTTTAAACCAAAGAGCATGGCTTTGTAGAAAAATATGTCAATCGGCGTACAAAATGCCGTGGCTTCTTTGTCCTTTGGAGCCATTTGTATCTGGTTATATCCTGAATAACCATCCATGAAAGAGAGAGCTTCGTACCCTAGTGGCGTCTACTAATAACTCTATGAGCAACATAGGGAAGTCATCCTTCGGGTATGCACTATTAAGGTCCCTGTAGTCAATGCACACCTTAATTTGGCCGTTCTTTTTCTGTACAGGTACGATGTTGGCAAGCCATTTAGGGTATCAGACTTCACGGATGAACCTGGCCTTAACCAACTTTTCCACTTTCCCTTCTATCTTATTAGCAATATCATGTCTGGCTTTGCGAGGATGTTGTTTGATGGGTCGCTGAGTTGGATCAATTGCGAGTCTGTGGACTACCACATTGGCGTCTAATCCCAACATTTCAGAATAATTTTAGGCGAATGTGTCTCAGTTTTGCCTCAAGAATTTGAGGTATTGTATCTGTTCTTGTGAAGAGAGGTGTGCACTAATGAAAGTAAGGCGGAAGTCATCCTCTATTCCCAGGTTTACCTTGATTAAATCATCCACTATTGCTTGGCCTCCATCCTCGAGTTTAGGAGGTGCGGGCATCACCAAATTCATGACAAAGTCATCGGAATACTGTTTTTTCTATGAACAAGCACTCAAAGGGGGCGTCTTTAAATAGGTCTATTCCAGATGCTGTGATGGCATGTGAGGATGCTTTGAGTTTGGTGGGTCTCTTGCCCAGTCCTCTTATATCGTCCTTATTCTTGGAATGGAGGACTAGCTGTTCAAAATGCTAGGTTATAACTTCCTTACCCTTGTAAGAGTTCTTCCATTTTCCTTGTTGATTAAAGCCAGAGTTCTGAAGCAGCTGCGTAGCCAACTTTATATGTGGCAACAAACCGACTGAGTCCTTGAGTTCTCACTCTAAGGTAGGCCCTGAACTATTAGGAGGCTAGGTATGGCTTTCAGGAAAAAAGATGGAGGATGTCCAGTAAGGGTCGACACATATTCCTGACAAATGTGTCAGAGGGAGGACAAGGTCCTGCGCTACTAACTCAGGTAGTAATAGCGAGTAGCCCTTAGTAGCCGCGGCACCATGCTTTACTTTGAGCTTCCTGGGCTTAGTCCCGCCTTCTTTGTCTTTTGTTGATGTTTCTAGGGGATCAGATTTTTGATAATATGTGGCATCAGCGAAGTAGGACTCTGCCATTTGAAAGGGATTGTTATCAGTTATTATGGTACCCTGAGTGTCTTGCCAGGGGTACTTGGTGCACTGATGATACGTTGATGGGACCACCTGGAACTTATGCATCCATGGCCTGCTTATGAAAGCGTTGTAAGCGGTATCAACATCAATCACCTAAAAGGGTGTCCAATCCTCGATGTAACCAAACTTTATCCTTAGTCTGATGGAACCAAGAGGGCGTTGCTCATTTTGATTGAACCCCTGGATGATAAGTGTGCTGGGTTGAAGTTGGGATGGGTCTATTCCCAGATAGTCCAATGTCTTGGCCGGAAGTATGTTGATTACTGAACAGCCATCAATCATAACTCTTGACATGGGTTGATTGTCGATGGATCCCATGATGAATAAGGGTTGATTATGGCTGAGATCATCAGAATACCGATTAATAACTTTAAAGGTGACCGTGGGCATACACACTCCCTCCCTTGTTGTAGTCTGCCAAGAAGCCTTGACAATCTCATCATTCATAGCAAACTCATCTCGATGAGTTAAGACATAGATCATAGATGCCTTAAGTTCTGGTGACATGCGGAGAGCATCATAAACCATTAGTAATGATGGGATCTTCTTGAGGTGTGCCATCATGTCATATGAACAGGGTTATCTGTCTTTTTGATGGCCTTGGTATGTTCGGCTTCCATGGACGCCTTCTTCATTGTGTCAGCTCGTTGATTAGCTGTGGGACCTCGAGGTGGGATATACTTTTCAGACCTCAATTTGACTTGATTGACGTGTCTGGAATGTGGCTGGTGCACCTCCATTGGGGTAGTGATATTGAGCTTTATGACCTTGTAAGTCTCTATTTAGGGGTTATCAGACATTTCATTCTCAGAGAGGTCCCAAGAAACAGAAGCGAAGCTAGACTAATTATCGCTAGATTCGTCCGAGTCAGTGATTAAGGGCGGCATATCTTGAATGTTTAAATCACGGCACCTAGCTTGCCATAGATTTAGAACATCGTCATCTTCGTCAGCTGAAGTCGAGGAGTCACTGACATCCATATCAATGTCCCATTGGTCTTAGGGTAAGAATTGCACCACACTCTGTATATATTGGAGGTCATGCCTACATGCCTTTTGTCGGTGATAGAAGTGATCGATGAGCATTTGCCATGAAGAGACATGACACAATAGTAACGTCAAGTACCAATCAAAAGCCTGTGAGTTCAAAGACACCGAAAAAGTTGTATCAATAGATTGTGGGTAATGGCTGGCAGGCCTATTTCTTCTAGGAACTGGTGGGTATGGAAATGGGGGTCCCCATTTCCAGTATATAGCATAAGAGGAGGAAGCTGATAGCCTTCAGGAAACTCAGTGAGGTAGATCTCATGTCTGATGGGTTGCCTTGTTTAGCCGAATCGTCATGAATCCAACAGCTGAGAAATGATTTGATCAGGGGCACCATAAAATTCCTCATATATTTGTTGTTGAAGGGGTTATCTCAAGGGGTCCATATTCTAAGGGTCGTATGGTTCCGTGCCTAATATCATAAATTCGTGGATGAACATTTTGATCAAATGGCCCCAAGAAGGTATGCATTGGGGTGTGAGGTCCATGTACCAATCCAATGGTGGGCCGTCCAGGGAGAGCGGGAACAATCATAGTAGAAAATTGTCATTATGCATTACCTCTCTACATGATATCATGAACTTAAACAAATGACACCGCGGGCACTGGTAATTTTCATCTGAGAAGGTGACGAACAACGAGACCTTGAAACCAGGTAGAAATGCCTCAAAATAAACTGCACAATGACAAGAAAAAAATCATCGCCTGAACTTGGTTAGTACATTCTCAAAGTATGTGCGCTTCTAGGGTGTCATTGGTAACCAAGCTATTCTAGCAGACCGTAATGGGGGGTCTTGAATAGTGCCTGTTAGTGTGATGGAGATACCTCTGGCATTATACCTATAGACCGTCATTGGAATAGTTACCCCTTTGGAATGATCTTGGTATGTCATGGTGTTCTGCAACCAATCAATGACTAAGGTTGATCCATGTGGCATTAGTGCCCATTGTGGTCCTCCTTGTGAGCAAGGATTCCTATCATGTGCAATTGACATCATGTTGCAAGAAGCCATTGGAGGCAAAAATAGAGACTCTTCTGATGTAGT
>JAOXJP010181770.1:0-12444 GCA_025762735.1 Platanus orientalis
CAACCATGGTCTTGGGGTTTTGTGAGCATACACAGACACACCTACCATTGGGTCTCATATACCTGATTTACCTTTTTGTGTTTGTAACTGATGTGTGGGCTTCTTTGAGGTAGCTTGCACTTGACACTTGGAATTCTTCCATGATGCTTGAGTCTCTTTTGGCATGGTCATTCCGGCTTCGAGTCCATCTTCTTGGAGCTTTCCTGGACTCTAACACTTGGACTTGCATAAGTATACAGTTTACATCATAAAGCCATATACAACATGACCACTACATGTACACACTTTGTTTTGTGCATGGACATTGACAATACATAGACCTAACAGATCGATCCAAACTATTTGGATCGTAGTGGTTTGATCCTGGATCCATCCAAATTCTTTGTAAACCCTCTTAAAGTCTTGGGAATATTACAGATGATTTTGGATCGTCCCTCCATGGTTTGGGAAGGTTCGTGGACCTTGGGAAACCCATCATGGAGCCTTGATTCACCTCGACTATCATATAATACCTTATTTACCTTGTGAAGACTCAGAATGATATGTGAATCCCTCGGGATGACTCACCGACTCTCGGATTGGTCTCTTGAGGCTTCCTTGATGCTTGATGATAATCTTCATGATGCTTTGACTCAAGGACCTCCTAGACTCTTAACATGACTCAATTCATTTCCTAATCTATACAAAACATGTATTTTCTAGTTCATGGAATTTACAACATATTACATTTACATAATATACATGTTTTCTTTCAAGGAATCTAAAAGAATTAAACAATGATGCATGGTATGTATGTTTGCTTAGAGGTTGATTTGAAAATTGTAAAATCGTTTGTAAGCTTCAAGTTCTTCACCAAAAATCTTTCAAAACCTAGCTTCCCTTCCTTATTCTTCTTCTTTTTCTTTTCATTTGTGTTTGTGTATTGAGTTTGGACGAATTCTATTGATTATATAGACCCTACAAGACTCCTAACCGAAATAGAAATCCTAATAGTGTTAAAATCAAAAGTTTCTAGATTTTTCAAAAATTTTGTTCATGCAATTCAAGCGCTCAAGCTTACCCTTCAAGCACTCGAGCTATGATTTTTGTAAATTTCCCGAATGCTAGTTTTTGTTTTTTCAAGTGCTCAAAAAATTTCCTTGAGCTCTCAAACTTTCCTGAATTTTTCCCACATAGATACCTTGTACGAAATTGATCATATTTTCTTATAGGAAACTCCAAATCGCACACTGCTTGTTGTGTTGGAAAGTAGACTCTTAGAGTTTTCTAATGGTATATAGTTTGTAAGCTGATTCACACATAATTAATACAAGTTTACCTATGAAATTACTCAAAACAATTAATCAACAGTTATGCATTTAAGATCCTACTAAATGAATGCAAACATATGCAGGGTGTTACACTCGCCCTATTAAAATAAATTCGGTCATCTGAATTTGACATACCTTGATTGTGAAACAAGTGGGGATGATTTTTGACACATCCCGAATCCGTGGACCATAGTTTGGGCCTGAATCTATATTCGTGACACTGGATGATACACCCTGAATCCTTATCTCATGGTAAGGAGATCCCGTTTTCGGAGTGTGACATTAATTTCACATATCACATCCCATATAATTTCAATTAGAATTTTTTTTAACAAATTAATTCATTTAACCATACCATTATTGTAGAAGAATAATACTAATACTGCATACCTAGCATTCACAGTCATCTAAAGCATACGAATGCTTATCCATTTACCATGTCAATTGCAGCAGAATAAATAATTAATCCATTGTAAGTGCAATGGAAAAAAACCATTACCATGTCTAATCTAATCAAAGTAATACATCTTCATATCCATTAAAAAGGCTTCCACAAGACAATAATATAGTCCTAAGTGAAATAAAATGTAAACATCTCATCTCTACAATCCCAAACTGAAAACATAAATAAAACAACATATCATTAAGCCTAACTGCCTAATCCAACATCTCACATTGCCGCATCACCAACGGCTCCTAGAGTACCTTATTCTCCTATTCTCCTATTCTCCATATCTCCATCTGCAGGTGATATCAATTTTTGGGTAAGCTTGACGGGCATAACAAAAGGATACACAGTTTATGCCACACAAAAGAGGCAAAGGATAATCACAACAGCAAATAGCATGAATCAAAATAGAGTGAGGAATCAAAGTGTGTATGTGAGTGCGACAAATATACAAAACATGTATCCTTACTCTGATTCGAGTATGCACATGCCATAATATAACCATATGGGTGTCCAAAGTATACCAAACCATATCATGCATATACTATATACTGTATGTTATATGCTGAGTACTACATACTGTATGTTATGTACTATATGCCATGTATAAACCCATAAGGATCTTTGTTAAATACCAAAATAAATTGAACCTATATTGGGTCTCCAATGAAATCAAATATGAATATGAATAAACCATAAAGGATCTTCGACAAATCCAAAGCATATAACCCATGTAAGGTCTTCGATGTACAATGGCTAACCTTAAAGCAGTCCCTGAATACCATGAAGGCCAACCTCATAAAAGTCTCTGAATGCCATAAAGGCCAACCTCATAGAGGTCTCTAAATGTTATAAAAGCCAACCTCATAAGGGTCTCCAAATGCCACGAAGGCCAACCTTATAGAAGTCTCTGAATGCCATAAGGGTGGTTGCCACATAGACCAACCCCATAAGGGTCACTAAATGCCATAAATGCCAACCCCATAAGGGTCTCCGAATGCCATAAAGGCACATGCCACATAGACCAATCCCATAAGGGTCTTCGAATGTCATAAAAGAATCCCATAAAGGTCTCTAAATGCCATAAAGGTGCTTGCCACATAAGCCAACCCCATAAAGGTCTCTGAATGTCATAAAGGTCAATGATAGCCCATAAACAATCCCCTAAGGTGTCAAGGATTTATCCACTAAACTCCCCCAGACAAGGGTTTTAAAACAAATCCACGAGTTTAAATGATTTGTCGAATCCATGCTTATGTAAAATAATGTAACTACTTCATTATTATGCCATGTAAAATAAATATCCATATGTACTAACTCATAAAGAGTCCAAAACTAAAGAGATAAATCACATGTACGGGGCCAAATACCAATATGCAAATAAAGATACTTGAGCCAATTCTAAAACGTATAAGATGCCATGATTGTAAAATCTTTTCCTGCCAAATATCATCAATAATAAAAACCAAATAGCTCAAATGCTCTAAAACTCTTATAGAAGTCTAAGTGAAATGCTTCATGAAGACTCCAAGGTAAATCATGCTAGAAGTAATATGCTCATGCCATCAAAAATTACCAAAAGATGAAAATCCCAATGTAGTACACTAAAGTTCTAAGATTCTAACATGGAAATCAATAGAATTAACACAAGTCAACATGGATTTACATAAAAGGTAAAGAAAATCCATCAAAGTGAGCAATAGGATTATGTAAGGAGTCAGAAGACATTTGAAAGACATGTAAATCATGGAAAACAAACCATATGACAATTCAATAAATAGGTAGACTGCATGAAATTAGGGATTCCAAAGGGAAATCAAAGAATAAACCAAGGTACACCACATAGAACCTTATAAACCATCCAAATTTTATGAATTCAACTCCAAAACCTTTTCAAATAGAGTAGAGATCATCAAGCTTATACAATAAAGATACCAACATCATTTAATTGGTTCTATATTCCAAGAAATCATGAAAATAATGTAGAGAATCCTTCCTAATTAACATGCTTAAATCAAAGGAAACTAGAATCCAACTCAATGAAACCAACATTCTCAAGAGGATAGATGTAAATCCACTAACCAAATCACACATCTATAAACCTAAGAATGGAAAAGTGAGTATAAACTACATATCCAATCACCCAAATCATTTCCATAGAGATAACAACAACACACCTTTGAAACATATGAATGAAATCACACATCTATTATAACATCCCTCACATGCATCATTAATGAAAATATGGTGAATTGGTTTATATGTTAATGGACCCAACCTGAAGACCATAAGAGGACCTTGAAAACCTTAGGATTATGCCTAATTAAAAGGAAGGACCATAGATTAGTGGAGGAATTAGAGAGGGATCTACACTTAGAAGGTAGGGACACCTTGAGCACTCGCGAAGACCCACAAGTGGTCACAATGGGGTACCACGAGTAGTCATGACTAGATTTCTAAAAACTGGATTTATGGGTCTGTGCAGGCCAAGTGTTCACAACACCATGCAAGGGCTCACGGAGGGTGACCTCGAGCACTTGCGACATCCTATGATCGTTCATGAGGGGGACCTCAAGAGCTCATGAGTTGGGGCAAGCGGTCGCAGCCTCCCAGATCCAAAAAATGAAATAGGGATTTTTCCCCATTTTGATTGGTATCTTTCTAGAAGGGGTATTATTGTACCCCAGTGTGTTGTTAGCCCATTTTACATCAAAATTAGATTAAAATACACCTAAAACAAGAAAAACAATAGAAGAGGGAGAGAATTGGGAAGAAAAGGGAGAGAAAGAACTCACTTAAGCAAGGTAAGCTTCATTCTACTTAAATCTAGACTTGTATGATTAGAATTTGGAGAATTGAACCTTAGATTTATATTCTAGAGTGTTTTTTCATTAGTAAGTATAAAGCTTGCAGAGGTTGAGGATTAAAGGAAGGTTTGATCAAGGAAAATTTGAAAGAAGAGAAGGATAGTAAGTATTCTTGCAAACTAATGTCAGTTCCTTCATTGTTTCTTATAGATCTTTGTGAATTGATGGTGAATTCTATTATTGGAATGTTTTTGATTTGGAAACTATCAACACCTAAATTTTGACTTGGGTTATCTAATGGAATGAAAGAACGTCAAAGCAACATTTAGGCATCAAGACCTTAAGCAACCCTGGCTTAAGGAAAAAAAAACTAGACTCTAGGAGGTTAGGCATCTCCTGTAAAGTCGTCCTTGAATATTTTAGTTGCAAAAAAGACATCACCCATATCATACCATGTGCAGTACACCACAAAGATCAGCCCAAATACACCATGTTTGGTTAAAACTTGATTCTCCAAAAAATAGTAATAGGACTATGAGGGTCCACATTTAAGACTTCTAAATACATTGCCTTCAAATTTTTTTAGCCTCCATAAGTCTTCCCACAACAAAGCATCATAGGTGAAAAAATTTCCATTTTACCCTTTGCCTTCAAAAACCAAGAATTGTTATTTTCATACATTGCCTCCAAATTCTCCGGCCTCCATAATCCTTCTCACTATGAAACATCACAGACAAAGAATTACCATTTTTACCCTTTTTTCCTTCATAGGAGAAAAATTACCATTTTACCCTTTTGCCTTCAAATTTTACCCTTAGACCCTCAAAGGATCCCCGAAGCTTCTCCAGTTACCTGAATGGTGTCATGTAAACTCCTGCACACCCCTATTTCTCCCACCTTTGAAAAACTTATCATGGAACAAGTACCCTTCGAGATTGGCAACAACCAATTTCTTAGTCTTCGATAACCTCTGATCGGAAAATGACCTTCAAAAAGCTCTCAAAGATTCATTCAACCTTCGAATTCAGAGAGCTTGGTGGCCATCTCTTAGTTTTTGTCTTACCTTCAAAAAGTCATCTCCTATAAGAAAGACATCCTAGGTCTCAAAACTCTTCAATATATCAAATCTTTCCTAGGGGGTTGAAAGTCAGTTATGGCCGTATTTGCCGTCTTTGGGTCACAAACATGCTTCAGGTGTCCAAATATTGATTAGAACATCAAAGCAGCATTTATGCATCAAGACCTTAGGTAACCCTAGTTTAAGGAGAGAAAAATGGACTCTAGGAGGTTAGGCATCTCTTGTGAAGTCTTCCTTAGATATTTCGGTTGCAAAAAATGCATCACCCATATCATACCATGTGTAGTACCACAAAGATCAGCCCAAATACACCTTTTTTGGTCAAAACATGATTTTTTGAAAAGCCTCAATAGGACCATGAGGGTCCACATTCAATCTTCCAAATACATTACCTTCAAATTTTATTGCCTTCATGTCTTCCTATAGCAAAGGAGCATAGGTAGAAAAATTACCATTATACCCTTTTACCTTCAAAAGCCAAGAATTGTTATTTTCACACACTGTCTCTAAATTATCTATCCTCCATAAGACTTCTCACTATAAAGCATCACAGGAAAAAATTACCAGTTTTACCCTTTTTGCCTTTATAGGTGAAAAATTACCATTTTACCCTTTTACCTTTAAATTTTACCTTGGACCCTCAATGGATCCCCAAAGCTTCTCCATTTACCTGAATGGTGTCATGTTAGATCCTGCACACCCTTATTTATCCGTTCTTTGAAGAACTTATCACATAATAGGTCCCCTTCGAGACTAGCAATAACCAATTTCTCAGTTTTCGATAACCTCTGGCTGAGAAATGACCTTTACAAAGCTCTCAAAGATTCATCCGACCTCCAAATTCAAAGAGGTCAGTGGCCGTCTCTTAATTTTTGCCTTACCTTCAAAAAATCATCTCCCAGAAGAAAGATATCCGAGGTCTTAAACCCCTTCAATATCTCGAATCTTCCTTAGGGGGTTGAAAGTTGGTTATGGCCGCATTTGTCGTCTTTAGGTCCCAAACGTCCTTCGAGCGTCTAAATCATGATTAGTCGGTGTTCGTTTCTCCGAATTGATGAGGCCTTCGAAAAATCCCTGATGGATAGGAGCATTTGAAAGGCCAATCTACTTAGATTCCCCCAATTACTCTAGAATGAGTAGCACATTTGGGCTAAGTGTCATGCATTCGACTAAACCCTAGGAATTCACCAGATTCTAAAATTAAGTCTATCAGTGGCCATCTCTCAGCAACTCCAATACCTTTAAAAGACCATCACCCTAAACTACCTCATTAAGTTCTACAAGCCTAGTCACCACATTTTGTCCAAATATGGTTTAAACACATCTATCTGTATTTATCACCTAGTAAGCCCTTGAGAACTCTCTCAGACTCATAATTCTATAAGGTCAAACCCATTTTCTTAGTTTTCTCCATCTTTAAAAGACTATTTCTCAAAGCAGAGCATTCGTAGATGTCTACTAGCATGATACCACCATTCTTCAGTGAGCTACTATCATTCAGTGCCTTCAAGTGATCCCCTTCGAAAAGCTCCCGAGAACTGCCCAGAAACCCATTGGCCAGGCCGCCAGTTCTTGTAGATCCTAGAATTCTTTAAGGTTCAATATTCCATGAGCCTCTTTTTCCATGGCAACCCTGGTGATCATTCGTAGATGTCTACCCTAGTGATCATCCTAGTTAAGATTTTCCACTTGTCCAAAAAAGGGTTTTGAGCGTGGTTTTCTGCTTGGGTATCGTAATTTAGAGTGGTCTGAGCCCATGGCTCACAAAAAAACTAGGATAATCTTTTGTCCACAAAACCCAAAAATTAATTTTACCATCTTACCCCTCTAAAAATTATTTTAGAGCTTTTGAGATCAATAAAACCATTTTTTCACTCACCTACCCTTATCGTAATTTGGTTCTGACTGATCCATTGTGATCGGAACATCTGAATCTTCAAAAAAAGACATTGAGTTTACATGTTTTTTAGCATGGGAACCCAAAAAGTGAGGTAGACAAGTAATAGGGCACTTTCCATGAAATTAAATTAATGTAGGATTAATGAGATCATCCTTTTGGATTTTAGCTCATTAATACCCATTAATGCATTCACACCCATGCGCCTTAATTCCCCACCCTTAGATAAGGATCCCCCTTGTATACCGTATGTACCCCATCTAGGATCATCCACTTGAATTTCAAATATCCATGTTTCTTTCATGCAACTATAGGATTAGCACATGCACTTTAGACCTTTGATGGCTTCCAACCAATCAACGAAGTTGTGTGCTCCCCAAGTATTAATCTTCACCATTGGATTCATGCACCCTTATGCACCCTCCCTAAGATCAAAATCTGAAGTGCAAATATCTATAGGACTCCCATCTAACCCCACATCTAGTCTAACTGACCTCAGCCTTAGATTAGCTCCCACAAATGGGAGGGGAGCCTTGCTCCCCACACCATGTAATCCTAGCTGTTAGCACCTAAATTTTGACTTTGGTCATCTAATAGAATGAAAGAACATCAAAGCAGCACTTAAGCATCAAGACTCTAGGAAAACCTGGTTTAGGGAGAGCAAATTGGACTCTAGGAGGTCAGGCATCTCTTGTGAAGTATTCCCCAGATATTTTAGTTGCAAAAAACATCATCCATATCATGCCATATGCAGTGCAACCCAAACATTAGTAGGACTATGACGGTCCACATTTAAGACCCCTAAATACATTGCCTTCAATTTCTCCAGCCTCTGTAAGCCTCCCCGTAGTGAAGCATCACAGGTAAAAAAATTACTATTTTGTCCTTTGGCCTTCAAAAGCCAAAAATTGCTATCTTCACACGTTGCCTACAAATTCTCCAACCT
This sequence comes from Platanus orientalis, assembly GCA_025762735.1. Taxonomy (NCBI): domain Eukaryota; kingdom Viridiplantae; phylum Streptophyta; class Magnoliopsida; order Proteales; family Platanaceae; genus Platanus; species Platanus orientalis. Next base: position 8,487 of record JAOXJP010181770.1, read on the forward strand.
CTAAAGTCTTCTTATGGCGAAGCATCATAGGCGAAAAATTATCATTTTTATCCCTTTTGTCCTCACATACAGAAAATTTTCATTTTCCCTTTTACCTTCAAGATTTACCCTTAGACCCTCAAAAGACCCCTAAGGCATCTCCTATTACCTGAATGGTGTCATGTTAGGTCTTGCACACTACAATCTCTACCACCTTCAAGGAAGTTATCACAAGACAAATCTTTTTTGAAATTGGCAACAACTAATTTCTTAATCTCTGAAAACCCCTGGTCAGAAAACAATGCTAAAAAAACTCTCAAAGATTCATCTGGTGTTAGAATTCAGAGAGGTTAGTGGCCGTCTTTCAATCTTGGCCTTATCTTTAATCAGTTATTTCTCATAAAAAGGGTATCTGAAGTATCAAACCCCTATAAAAAGGGTATCCAAAGTATCTCAAAGATTCATCTGGTTGTGTTTCACCTGTATGGGTCCAAAATGTTCCCCAGATGTCTAAATCTTGATTAGTTAGTGCCCATCTCTCCGGATATACGAGGCATTCAAAAAACCCTATAATGGACAAAAGCATTTAAAGAATAAATATACTAATATTCCCCTAATAACTTCAAAATGAGTTACATATTTAGGCCAACTACTGTGCACTCAATTGAACCCTGAGAATTCACCAGAACTCCAAAATTCAATTTGTTAGTGGTTGTTTGTTGGCGACTCTGAGGCCTTTAAAATGTCATCACCCTGAACAAACCCATCCAAAACTTTGTAAGTCCAATCACCACTTTTTTCCTAAATTAGGTAAAGGCACCTTTTGTCTGTATTTGACATGCGGAAAGCCTCTAAGAACTTTCTCAGACTCAGAATTTAGCTAGGTTAAGCCCATTTTCTCAGTTTTCTCCCTAACCTTAAAAGACTATTTCATGAGCCAGAGCAATGGAGGATGTTTGCTAGAACAATACTGTCATTCTCTAATGAGCTATAGACACAATGTCTCATCATGCTGCTCTGCTTTGAAAAGGCCTTGGCAATTGCTCGGGAATCCGTTGGACAAGCTGTCAATTCCTAACTCTCTAAACCTCAATACACCATGAGCCTAGGTTTCCACAGAAACTTCCAAGAATTTTAGTGATGTTTCCAGTCAAGGTCACTCACTTAACTGGAAATAAGTTTTCGAGTGCGATTTCTTACTCAGGAATCATAATTCAAAGTGGTCTGAGCATGTAGCTCACAAAAGTTGAGGGCCACCTTTTATCTGAAGATCCTAAAAATTAATTTGACCATCTTTTCCCTCTAGTAACTATTTGAAGCTTTTTTAGTCCAATAAACCCTTGTTTTCATGTAACATCCCCTACATGTTCACACGTACATTTCACAAATATCACATTTATATTGTACACGCATAATGTATAAGCTCTGTACACATTTAAAACCATTTAAATACGCATATATTGATATGTATATTGGTACAACTTTAAAAATACACCAATAAAAATGTAGGATGAATTGGTTAATAGAATTTATGTCTGTAGAAAGGTCTTGAAGTCTATATTCCAACAAAATAAATGGCGAGCAAATTGGACTTTAAACAAAAGAGATATTGGTGTTTTAGTGAGAAGGGGTCAACAATGTCTCACAAAGGATGAATAGTATTCTCGAGAAGGATGAATAGTATCCTCATGAAGGATAAACAATGTCCTCATGAAGGATGAATAGTATTTTCACTACAGTGTCTCGTATAGAAAAGTGTTTCGCTACAGTGTTTTTGCAAAAAAAGAAATTGTTTTGTAACTAAATTGTGTCTAACCCTCTTTGGGCCTATAAATTAGATAAGTCTCAACCTAAAGAGAACTAGAAAACCCTAGAGAAAAAAGGAAGATAAAAGAGAAGAAAAAGCTAGGTTATGGTGCAAGCCCGAGATTTTCTTTTTTTTTTGAAGAATGAAAGCTTATGATCATTTTGCACATAAAGAGGTAAGAGAACACTAAACTATTGTTTCTGTTTTGAATTCCTAGGTTCTGAGATCTCTATAACTCTGATTTTGAAGAAGTTAAAAATAGTTTGATCCGATTTTAAATAGTTGTTCTCTGGTTTTGGTTTTGTATAAAGTTCTAAAACACAGTTTTGAAAAAGATAATTTGGTTTTGTAAGAATATGTTTAAGTAGTGATTTGTCTTTCATTCTATATGATTTTAATGTGTTGAATCATCCATCTTGAATTTTTTTTTTTGGTATTTTTAATAATGTAAAACTATGATTTTAATAAAAAAATCAAGAGATTTAAATTAGGGCTTTATTCATAAAATTATAAAAGCTATTATAAAAGTTGTTTTGACATTCTAAATAATTTTAGAGGTAATTGTTTATTGATTTCTAAGGGAATCTATATGTCTAATCCTCCGATTTATTCTTAATGTTCATAAAACTTATTTTATAAAGAAATATGCTCATTTTTACATCCAACCGTTAGAGATTCTCAACAATACTATTCTGGACAAATTTTATATGCTTTGAAAATATGTTTCATAGATTGTGCCTAGTTGGATCAAGCATATTCTTATATGATATTTTGATTTAGTTAATGTAAAGAATTTTACATGTTTATATGAACTGTAAGATTTGATAGAAACTGCAAAACAATGATATGTTTTGTTAGAAAGCCACATTACCCATCAAGGAGAATTATTAATGAAACCCTTCTTACCTAGGTATAATTGGTGTGAATTGGATCATTTTCACCGGGGTTTAAATGGTGTGAATTGTTATATATTCTAGCTTGATAGCGGATATATGTTTTGTACTATATATTGTATTAGCTAAGATATGAAGCATGATCTGATTTACTCTGTTCTGTAAATGTAAAGGTATATGTTATCACTGATTTCTGTTCTGAACATGAAACTGTAATTTTATTAAATGTTTAATAATGTATAAAATTGATTTATGAATTGTTATGCATATTGAATTGTAAACAAAAAAATGTATGTTTAGTTTCTGAAGTTGTGCTAAGACTTGATCCATTGTTTCCATAGTCTATTGTTTTCTTGCTAAGTATGTAAACTTACCCTAATCTGACACCACAGATGATGTGGAGATCACACGATAGCGATTCCAGTAATAGAGAGCTAGTGATTGGACACTTGTTTATTTCAGTTATTTAAGTTAGAGGCTTTATTTATTCCAATTCAGTGATTTCGATTTAAATTCCAAAAGATGTAATAAATTAGAGATTTTAGTATTTGATTTGAGTTGATGGATTTGATTATGTCAGAAAATTTATTTAAGTTTAATGGGAATCCTAGACATTGTTTATGGATTATTTAAAGGATAATGGATAATGAAATTTTATATAGATTAGACTTATGGGAAAAATGTAATGAATGGTTATGTGATGTTTATGGCAAAAAAGAATGCGATTGATTAGTAAAGTTTATTGATTAATCACATATCTAAATATGTTTTCCCATGATCACCATATGAATATTTGAGATCTAATCACAAAGGAAGTTTAGAATTATCTCAATTAATTAATTGGACATAAGAATCCAATCTGACCCAGTCTCCAAAGTATCCACACCTGCTTTAGAATTCTCTACATTTCTCCCACTTTAAAAAAAAGTTACAGGACCCTATCTGAACGTGGGTACCTCTATATAAAAAGTATTTGAGAAGCCAAAGTAACCCTTGGGGGTGTGAGATTCTTCTCCTTAGGTTGTGGGGCCCAATATCCTTAATTAAGTCAAACTGCATTAAGGATACTATATCTTTTGTTAATTACAAGCTGACACACCACTAATTGCAATAATCCTTGTTACACATTGCAATTGAACTCCCAAAGATAAGAAAATAATAATGAGGCCTTTCTTTATAGATATTTCATAAATATGTCACTCCACTTCACAATATTCCTTAATGACCTTCAGCATGATAAAATAATCACTATCTAACCCTTACGGTCATTAGAAGATTA
>JAOXJP010181781.1:0-12443 GCA_025762735.1 Platanus orientalis
ATCACAGTTATAATATATATATATATATATATATATATATATATATATATATATATATATGATGATGGTGATGTCGAAATTCGACTCACCGAGAGGGTCCCCTGGCTGCTCTCATCCAAATGCTCCGATTTAGGTCTGCTTGTAAAACAGGTGGCGAGAGGCACCAGTGGAGGCGCTTGCCTTCACCTCTCTGATGATCAAATCAGTTTTTTAGTTTTCTTTTGGCTGATCAAGTTATTTTCTTGCATATCCCTTTCATGGTCTTCTCACCACCCTTTTATAGGCGTATGCCTCTTTGGTTACAAGATCGTGGACCTGGACTTCGTACGACGACGTGATCTTGTTAGGAATATTCCTCAAGTTAGGGGAAACGTGGATGTGCATCCCACGTGGCGGGATAATGTATGTCCTAGCTCTCGGTTGCTTTGTTGCTTAACATGGCCTCTGTCGGTAGTCTCGCGTTCGGACTAACATCTAATGCTCGGTTGGTGTCCGTGGGACTTGATTTGTGATGGCTTTAGAGATTCTCGCTGCCCAGTCAACATATATCCCTCGCGACGTTTCTCTTTCTTAGTCGATACTTATGACACGTGTTGAGCTCACCTGTTAGACCAGTGATAGTGGTTGGTTTGCAAATGGTCTGGGTTAGTTGGGTTGTTTGGGTTATTGTCTCGAGTCAAATACATCATCATCATCTACCCCCTTATTCCCTAGCCAGTCAGTTTGTTTGGGCATTGGGAATTCGAAAGGTCGCTCGAGGCGCTCGGTGTGCGACCGTTTTGGTTCCTGCTTTATTGAGCCCCACGCCGTCATTAATTCATTTGGACGGCTTGTCACGTCTGCAACCATTTCTCCTCGATTGGTGCGGATCATTTTGGATGATCTGACGGTTGGGGTATGACGGGCATTACCTATAAATGCAATTAGATTTCCCTCAACTCTCATTTCACAAATCACAACTTTCCAAGTTTCAAATTTGCTCCTCCCTTCAAAGTTTCAAATTTTCTCTTCTCCTACTCGTGGCCGAGGTTGCTTTGAATAGAGTTCGTCTTCTCACCCGTTTGGAGGTACATCATCTGTCCTCCTTTGCTTTGTTTAATCTTTGGTTTTTATATTCGTTCGTTTAGAACTCTTTGTTGTTTTAATCATCTGACTTTGGATCCTATCGAGGCTCATCTAGATTCATTTTGTTTGTCTTTGTTTCTTTCTTAAATTACGTCAGTGTCCTCCCGATCTGCGTGTTCTTCTGGTTGATTTCTCTTTTGTTGATCGGTTTTTTAGCGAGCTCCTCAGAGTTCTTGGCCCCTCTGTCGGCGTTATCTACTCCCTTAGTCGTATGAGTACCAATTCTAAGTCTTCTGAGTCCGTTATGGCTTTAGACCACAGCCTTGTCAGAGCAAATCCCCCCAAGTCGGCTCAGTCTTCAGAACCATTTAGGTGGTCTCATTTCACTGACACCCCTTACATTGCTAAGGGAGTTTCCTCAACACTAGGTTCAGGGACCTTCACCTTTTAGATCCCTTCTCAAGTTAGGCTGAGAGTTCCCAACTCGGGCAAGTGGGCCTGTAGTTACTACCCTAATGAGGCCTCCATTTATGAGCACACGTTAGAAGTGGGACTTTGTTTTCCAATCCCCATGTTTGTTCGTTAGTTGTTGTCTCATCTTCGCCTCACCCCAGTCAGCTTATGCCCAACAGATGGAGGATCCCGATCACCTGCATGGTCTTATGGCTTATTTGTAGTGGCGGTTGGGATCATCTGATGATTCTCAAGTTCCTTTACTGCTACAAGGCAGTGGAACTCTACTCGGATTGGTGGTATTTCACCGCTCAGACACCTGACCGAACCCTAATTACTGGTCTTCCAACCTTGAATAGGGAAAGAAGAGATTCTTCTTCATTTCTGGGGATGGATGGGAGTCTTACCCCTGAGAAATGCCATCCGACCGCATTTTTAGCATCCCTAATATATGGGGAGAGCCTCGCCGAATAGGTGATTCTTTCATTGCCTAGTATTTTCCTTTTTGTTTTTCTTAGCATCGGTCGGACTAACTTGATTTTGTTACTTTTTTAGTTTTTGCTAAATTGCCATTATCCGAGGCGAGGCTATCTAGCTTATACTGTGCTTTCGTCTACTCCGTTAGGGATTACTTCTTGTTTGTGAATCCTAAGTCTTTGTCGTCATACCTGTTTGGTCTTGAGCCTCCTCTGGCCGAGCATCCCGAGAGCATCGCCCAGTCGTTAGGTGGCACCGTTTTCCGTTTTCCTGTCTGAGGCTTCTTTCTTCCTCTCCTTTTTATTTTCGTTATTTACTTTTTTATCTAACATATGTGTATGTTTCTATATATATATCTGTTTGCCAGCCCAATGAAGCCCTGGCCAGGGCCTAGACAAAGAACCCTTCAACCCTCACCAACAAATGCCCTCGGTTCGGTCAACACCACCTGCCCGAGAAGAGCAGACCCGCTAAGACGTCCTCTGTGGTTCCCTCCTTACTTGCTCTCATCGCTTTTGTCGTGGATTTAGAGTCTGGATTCGACTTTCTTCCCAACTTTGAAGACTGCATAGCTGACCTCCCCCAATGTGCCTGGGGTGCACACCGACAGGGGCAAGGAGACGACGCCTCCCTCTTTGCTCCAAGATGTTGACCGTGCCGTCAGTCACATCCACTCGGTCCTTTCTAACAAGGACTTGGAGAGCTTCAAGGACACCCCTTTTAGCGCTCTGGCGAAGAGCACCCTATTCGACTTGGGAAAGGTATGTTGATGTTGGTCATCTCTCGGTCTTTCACTTGGTTTTTGCATCTTTTTTTTTTGCTGACAACTCCCCTTCCTTTTCCTTTTTGTAGGTCTTGACAAGGGTCCCAACCATGTCCAGCCGTCAACTCGGCTTGGAGGTCTACATAGGTGAGCTCCGGAAAAAGCTTGCCGAGGTTGACACCGATCGTTCTGCCCTTGTGAGGAAGCTCGCCAAGATAGAGAATGCCTTAAAGGGGACTGAACCGTCCCTGGAGGAGACTCACGACTAGCAGGAGGGCAAGAAGGTTGGAGTCGTGGTTCTATAAAGGTCTCTTGACCGCCGAAGTCGCGCTCGCGGCTTTTAGGAAGTTTGAAGCCTTCGAAGACATCACTTCGGAGTATTACATAAGTGGGTTCAAGACCCTTCATTGTTGCGTCCTCAGGGAATACCCCTCGCTAGACTTGTTCATGTTCCAAGCGGTGGATGAATATAACTTTGTTGCGCCGAAGGGCCAGAAGGAGAGCGAGGCCCAAGAGATGGACGACGCGGCTTCTTAGCTTTGCCCTAGGCTTTTTTCTTTATTTTTTTGTTTATCTTTTAGTATTGGCCGAGGGTTCTTTTTCTTCCTTTTTTTTGTATAAGCCGAGGGCCCCTTCATTTTGAATGTTAAATGGATTACTCTTTTCACTGTTAGCTTTCATGGTTGTGTTGTACAAATTTTCTTTTCCTAACGCCGGGTTCTTTGTAGTTCAATGGTTGACCTTCTGGACTTAGTCGTTTTCATAGTTAGTTCGTCCTTCGGACTCTCAACACTCATTTGTAGATCGATGGTCGTTTTTCTGGACTTAGCCATTTTCATGGTTAGTCTGTCTTTCCGATGCTTGACACTTGTTTGTAGATCGATAGTCATTTTTTCTGGACTTAGCCATTTCATGGTTAGTCCGTCCTTCCGATGCTTGGCACTCGTTTGTAAATCGATAGTCGTTTTTTCGGACTTAGCCATTTTCATGGTTAGTTCGTCCTTCCGACGCTTGGCACTTATTTGTAGATCGAGGGTCATTTTTCGGACTTAGCCATTTTTATGGTTAGTCTGTCCTTCTAACGCTCGGTACTCGTTTATAGATCAATGGTCCTTCTTCCAAACTTAGCCATTTTTATGGTTAGTCTGTCCTTCCGATGCTCAACACTCGTTTGTAGATCGAGGTCGTTCTTCCGGATTTAGCCCTTTTCATGATAAGTCCGTCATTTCGACGCTCGACACTCGTTTATAGATCGAGGTCGTTCTTCCGGACTTAGCCATTTTCATGGTTAGTCCATCCTTCTGATGCTCAGCACTCGTTTGTAGATCGAGGGTCATTCTTCCGAACTTAACCATTTTCATGGTTAGTCCGTCCTTCCAACGCTTGTTACTCATTTGTAGATTGAGGATCGTTTTTCCGAACTTAGCCATTTTCTTGGTTAGTCTGTCCTTCCGACGCTTGGCATTCGCTTGTAGATCAAGGGTCGTTCTTTCGAACTTAGCTATTTTCCTGGTTAGTCCATCCTTCCGACGCTCGGCACTCATTTATAGAACGAGGGTTGTTCTTTCAGACTTATTCATTTTCATGGTTGGTCCGTTCTTTCGATGCTCGGCACTCGTTTGTAGATCGATGGTCGTTTTTCCGGACTTAACCATGTTCATGGTTAATCCGTGTTTCCGATACTCGGCACTCGTTTGTGCTGCATGTTAGCAAAAAACAAGAATTTTATTATTTCCTAATTTGTATTACACGTTTACTAATTGTACATTTTCATATGTTCAACATTCCATAGTCGGGGAAGAGGCTTTCCCTCTAACATCTTTAAATAGTAGGTACCCCCTCGGGGGGATCTTGTTATCTAGTATGGACCTTCCTAATTCGGTCCCAGTTTACCATCGTTTGGGAGTTGGGTTACTATTCTTACTTTGCGCAGGACCAATTCTCCGTTGTTAAATCCCCTCTATCAAACTTTGCATTATAGTACTTCATCATCCTCTGTTGGCATGCTGTCACTTGGAGTGAGGCTTTAATTCTCTTTTCTTCTACAAGGTCCAGATTTAATCGCAGCTCTTTTTCTGTTTGTTTAGTATCCAACAATTGGGTTCTGAGGCTTGTCAATCTGACCTCCACGGGTATGACCGCTTCGCTTCCAAAGGCTAGGACGAAGGGTGTTTCTCTGGTGGGACCTCTCGGAGTGGTCCTGTATGCCCATAGGACCCCGGCCGCTCTTCTGGCTATAACCCCTTTTGATGCTTTGAGCCTCGTCTTAATCATTTTCAGTATAGTTTTGTTGGTCACCTCTACCTGACTATAGGCCTGGGGATGCGTCGGGGATGAGAAGTGATTCTTGATGCCCAGTTGGGAGCAGAACTCTCGGAAGTGTCGGTTGTCGAACTGCTTTCCATTATCTATGACTTAACATTTACGGTAGGCCAAACCTGCATATTATAGATTTCCAAACGAAATCTCATATATTCCCCTCGATAATGGTTGCTAACGCCTCCGCCTCGACCCATTTGGTGAAATAGTTGACGACCACTACCAGAAATTTCTTCTGCCTTTTGGCCAGAGGGAGGGGACCCACTATGTTTATTCCCCATTGGGCGAACGACCATGGTCCTGTCATGGGGGTGAGCTCCTCGTCCGGTAGCCGCGGGAAGTTTGCAAACCTCTGGCATTTATCGCACCTTTGGATATACTCTGCAGTGTTTGCTTGCATGATAGGCCAATAATATCTTACTTGGACAAGCTTGTGTACTAGGGCCTGATTGTCCAAATGGTTCCCACATATTCCTTCATGGACCTCCCTCATGGCATAGTCCGCCTCCTAGGGTGACACAGACACCTCAAGTATGGCATAGTGAAGTTTCACTTATAGAGGGTGTCCTCTATTAGGGTGTACCAACCAGCCTTGAATTTGACCTTATTGGCTTCTTTTTTGGTCTTACGGGAGCTTCCCTGTTTTCAAGAACTGTGTTATGGGGGTGGTCTATTCATCCTCCGATTCAGTTGTCCAAATTCCCCCGGTCGTGATATCCTATATGTTTGGTTCAGTTGAGTGTTCCACTAACAGTAGGCTACTTTCAATGTATCTGTCATTAGACATCAGTCGGGCCAGTCGGTCAGCATACTCGTTCTGACTTCTGGGGATATGCCAGATTTTAAACTTATCAAATCGGGGTATGAGATTCTTTACTCCAGTCAAATACAACAACATTCTATTTTCTTTGGCATCGTATTCGCTGGTCACCTACCTTTCTATTAGTTTGGAGTCGGTGTAGACAATGATCTGATTGGCATTGGCCTCTCATGCCACATTTAGGCCAACAATTAGGGCTTCATACTCTACCTCATTGTTCGTAGTCTTGAATTCAAGTCATAGTGCATACTCGATCTCAATCCCCTTTAGTGTGGTCAATAGTAAGCCCGCTCCACTGGCCTAGTCAATTGAGGATCCGTCCACATGCAAAGTCCATCTTGCTTTTAGCGAAGCTCCCTCACCCTCTGGCTCAAGTAAGGTGAGTTCTGCAATGAAGTCTGCCAACGCTTGCCCCTTGATTGTAGCCCTTGGGCAATACTGAATGTTGAATTTTCTAAGCTCTATTACCCATTTAACCAGCCATCCCAAGACTTCCGATTTCTACAACATTACTCTCAACAGTCGATTAGTCAACACTACTACAGTATAGGCTTGGAAATAAGGCCTCAGCCTCCTCGCTGTAATCACAAGTACATAGGATAATTTCTCCATCGGCAGGTACTTCTGCTCGGCACCGTGGAGGGCTCTGCTAACATAATACACTGGTTTCTAAATGCACTCCTCGTCTCGGATTAGAACGGAGCTTACGGCTGCCTCGGACACTACCAAGTATATGTATAGATCCTCTCCCGGTATCGTTCTATTGAGATAGGGCATGCTTGCTAAATGTTCTTTCAAACCTCGGAACGCCTGATCACACTCTTTAGTCCATTCGAATGCTTTCTTCAAGAGGCGGAAGAATGGGAAGCACTTATCTGTGGACCTCGAGATGAATCGGCTCAAAGCAGCTACTCACCCAGCCAATTGTTACATTTCTTTGGTCATACGTGAGGGTTTCATGTCTAGGATGGCCTTGACCTTTTCAGGATTAGCTTAAATCCCCCCATGGGAGACCATAAAGCCCATAAACTTTCTTGCCGACACCCCAAAGGCACTTGGCTAGGTTGAACTTCATTTGGTACTTTCCTAGCATGCCGAGGGTCTCCTTCAGGTCATCCAGATGTTTCTTGGTTTCCAAATTTTTTAGTAGCATGTCGTCTACGTAGACTTCCATGTTCCTCTCAATTTGAGTTTTGAACATTCGGTTTACCAATCTTTGATATGTGGCTCCCACATTCTTTAGCCCGAACAACATGTCCTTGTAACAATATGTTCCTTTGTCTGTTATAAACGACATTTTCTCCTAGTCTTCTTCATGCATCCAGATTTGGTTAAAGCCCTAGAAGGCGTCCATGAAACTAAGTAGTGCGTGGCCCGAGGTAGAGTCTACCAATGAGTCTATTCGGAGCAGCAGGAAACTGTCCTTGGGACACACCTTATTGAAGTTAGTGAAATCTACACACATCCTCTACTTTCCATTGCTTTTCTTGACCAGGACTACATTGGCTATCCATTCGAGATAAGCAACTTCTCGTATGAACCCAACCCCAACAGTTTGCCTACCTTTGCAATAGCTTGGTTTCTGTTGGCGGCAAAGGTTCTCTTTTTCTGTTGTACTATCTTTGTGGAAGGGTCAACACTCAACCTGTGGGTCAGCACCCTTGGATTGATCCCAGTCGTATTAGCATGGGTCCACACGAAGGCGTCCCTATGCATAATGAGGAGCTCTTGCAGGCAAAGTTTTAGCCCCTTCAAGAGCTTTTTTCCAACTTGAACGACCTGTTCTTATCTGTTGGGGTTGATGTTCAACTCTTTAAGGTCTTCCATGAGCCCAGTTTGTTGCTAAGTCTCCTCTCTACGTTCCAGATCGTCAATAGTGAGGGTTTCCCTCAACCCTTTGCCCCATAGGGACGTAGTATAACATTCACAGGTGGTTATTTGGTCGCCTCTAACCTCCCCAACTCCCCCTTGATCGGGAAGCGCATAAACAAGTGATAAGTTTAGGTGATGACCTTAATTTGATTCAGTGTTGGTCTCCTGATAATGACATTATACATCGATGGGCAATCCACGATTAAAAATTCAACCGCCTTTGTAACCTGTCGAGGGCTGATTCCGACCGTGACGGGTAGTGTGACCACCCCCATGGGGTATAGCTTGTCTCCTGTAAATCTTACCAATGGTGTTACTGTTGGTCGGAGATTATCCTTTCCAACCCCCATTTGCTCAAAAGCTGATAAAATGCAGGATGTCAGCTAAGCTTTCATTATCGATGAGTACCCTCCTAGTTTGGTGATTGGCTATGACTAGCGAGACCACCCAAGCATCGTCATGAGGGTGTTGTATCCTGTGAAAGTCTGCTTCAGTGAACGTAATGTCCTGATGGTTGGTCCGAGGGAGTTTCTGTGGTCGGTCTGTCGAGTAGACCTCTCCTGACCATGGTATTTGTGCCTTTCGAGAGAGCTTTTCGAGTGGAGTTCGATCCTCCCGCCGATCCTCCAGCGATGAGCTTTATCTCTCATAGGAGCTCTGACTCTAGGATTTTGTTGTTTGAGGGCCCATCTATCTTTGAGTGACCTTAAAGGTGACCAACCACGAAACGGCACAATCGGCCTTGTTGGATGAGCGTCTTAATCTGTTCTTTTAGGTCAAAGCAATCCTTTGTGTTGTGACCGTGGTCGATGAAAACGGTAATACTTCCTTTGGAACCTTTTTTTTGGGGGGTCTTGAGCTTCTCAGGCCATCTCAATGACAGATCATCTCTCACATGCATTAGAACCTGCTTGAGAGGCAAGTTGAGAGGTGTATAGGTTCAGGTGTGTCGAGCTAATGCCCCAACTTCCCTCAGCTTATTCTCTCAGTCAGGGATGGTTCTAGCTCTAGGCTCTCGCTCTACCGTTCTGGGTCTTTCATTTCTCTTATTTGTTTACTCCTTAGGCTCAACCCTTCGGTCTCGTCAAGCGGCCATGGTATCTTCTGCATTCATGTGTTTTTGGGCATGGAGCATTAGCTTGGTCATACTTCTCAACGGAGACTTAGAGAGGGAAAATAGGAATTTGGTAGATAGTAACCCATCCATGAAGGCCACTAAAACCACCTTTTCATCTGTATCGTCTACCTGTAGCACCTTCTGATTGAATCTAAAGACATAGTCCCTCAACAACTCCCCTTTCAATTGTTTGACATTGAGCATATAGGTAGCAGGTTTCCTATAGCACCTTCCTCTAATGAAATGGCTGGTGAATGACTGGCTCAACTTCACGAAAGAGTTAAAGTTGCTTGGGTGTAGGCTGACGAACCAATTCCGTGTTGAGCCTTTCCCCTACACATGATCCCGTCGGAATAGTTGTGTACAAACATCAAGGTTTTGTACGTTTCGAGATGATCGAAGGGAGCTCGGTTCCCATTGAATTCCTCCATTTAAGGGATTCTTAACTTCTGTGGGAGGGGGCAGGTCATAATCGTCAGGGGAAAAGGGAGATCAGTTTTCTGGATCAGGGCTTCCATAGTGAAGGGAGTCCTTCCCCTCATCACCTCCATCATGACATTTAATTGACTCTACATTCTCTGCATCCGCTCCTCTTGCTCGATTGCTATACCTTCTGCGTTCGTACCCCCAAGCTTTGAGGGTGGGGAGCTAGCGAGACTATGACTATCCACTTGTTTTTCCCGTACGTCTTCTCGTAGGCCCTCATATTTTGGGTGACCTTCTCATTGCCACTCTTCGTCATCAGAAAATTGATGCTCTTCCTGTGCGGCTAGTCTTCGGGTTAGATCCTGGTTTTGTTGGGCGATCCATTGAATACTCTAGTTTAGGCTCCACACTTGTTGCTCTAAGGTAGCAATCCTGGTTGTTTCTGTATTTATTACGCTTCGGTTGTTCGTTGATAAGGCATTCCGTTGAGCTTCCATTGTTTTGGAACGAGTATCGACCATGTGACATTTGTCTTGCCGGAAAGTGTATTGCATTTTCCATGGACGGCACCAACTGATGATGTTGAAATTCGACTCACAGAGATGGTCCCTTGGCCGCTCTCATCCAGATGTTCCGGTTTAGGTCCGCCTGTAAAATAGGTGGCGAGGGGCGCCGGTGTGGCGCTTGTCTCCACCCCTCCGTTGGTGAAGTCAATTTTTCAGTTTTCTTTTAGCTAATCAAGTTAACTTCTTGTGTACCCCTTTCATGGTCTTCTCACCACCCTTTTATAGGCATATGCCTCTTCGGTTACGAGATCATAGGTCTAGACTTCATACGGTAACATGATCTTGTCAGGAATATTCTTCAAGTTAGTTAGGGGAAATGTGAACATGGATCCCACGTGACAGGATAACATTTGTCCTAGCTCTCTGTTGCTTCGCCACTCGACATGGCCTCGGTTGGTAGTCTCGCATTTGGGCTAACATCTAGCACTCGGTCGGTGTTTGTGCGACTTGATTTGTGATGGCTTTGGACATATGTCCCTCGTGACATTTCTCTTTCTCGGTCGGTACTTATAACACGTGTTGAGCTCACTTGTCAAACCGGTGATAGTAGCTGGTTTGCAAATGGTCCGGGTTAATTGGGTCATTCGGGTTATTGCCTCGAACCAAATACATCATCATCAGTATATAATCTCCAATATAACAATTGAATATAACAGTTCAACATAAATACCTCCCACATACATACAATTCATCAAGTTTAACTATAATCTCAAATCTTAATTAAGTTCTACTTGTTTCAATCGTGTGGCCAAGCTTTGTTCGCTGGCTATATTAGTTTGGCTCATCAAATCACAACTAAAAAATCACGTTTAATTTTATTTACTTGTTATTTCTTGCTTTCACCTATGTTCTGATGCAAAAATCACTCTCTTTCCTTTCTATGATTCACTGCCTGAATCCTAACTCTATTTCACCGTTATATTTTCATAGATTTTATTATTATTCTAGCTAAACTTTAGTTCTCCTTGAGTCAGTATTGGTTTTTTTTATTGCATAGGCAACCAGGTTAGTGGTTAGTTATTTGTCAGATGTGAAGACGGTCGGATTGAGTTTTGCACGATTAAGCTTCTAGTTCTCGACAATTGTTTAGTATGCTTATTTCTAATTTAGTCCTCTTAGTTAGCCAGCCAATTTCCGATTTTCGGTAGTTCAAAACTTGAATATTTCTAGATATGTGAAACAGCTGTTTAGGAAAATAACCCCAACCTCCAAATCGCACAATGTTTCCTTTCATAAAGGTGGTTGAGAAGCAGACCGAGCATGATCATCCCGACCGTTCACTTACTCGGCGCTTTGAGTCTTGAGAAATGGTTCCAATTTGAGAGATATGTGTCTAGCACGCCCTCAATCCCAAAAGCACCAAGAGACATGTAAATGGTTTGAGTGGGTTTTTATGCCGGCTTTCCGCCTGACAAACCCAAGAGACATATAGAAGGACTTTATTTCAGAAAAAAAAGCTGAAGAGAAAGAGCAAGAGCACGAACCTGCAAACGGATGACGAACTCTTCCTCTTTGTCGACGTAGAAATCGTTAAACTTCTCAAGCTCTTCATCGAGAATCCCGACGAACCATTCCTCGAGACAAATCCAGGGTGTGCTTCTCTCCGGGTCGTTGTTGTAGCCATCGCCATCAGAAGCAATAGCATCGTCCGCGATCCGGCGATGGTGATCATCTACAACTGGTGAATCAGGGGCGGTGGGGAGGTGCTTGAGAAGCTTTTTCAAAAGCTTGTAACACAGAAATTTGTCCCTCCAGTCTGGAAGGGTTTCATCCAAGTGGGTCCGAAATTCCTTCCCAAATTTCATTATTGATGATGATTATTTCCGTGTGCTGCGTTTGTGATTAGCGAGAAACAAAAGGAAGAAGATGGAAAAAAGAGAAATTGGAGTTACTGTACCGTTGGAATCGTAGCTTAGACAACCCAGAGAACGGCGAATAAGCGTCGCGACGGTGGAAGATTAGATGCGGAGTGCACGAGGCGAGATGATATTTTTTTCTTCTTTTGAATAGGCATGAGATGGGGAATAGAATAGATCCGAAGCCGATGTCTACAACCACTGCCTTTTTGGAATCTTTCCGTTAAAAGGTTGATAGAACCAGAATGATGCTCTTTTTCTTTGGGAACTGCTAGTAGTACCTCAACCTTTTCTGAATCCACTCATTTTTTTTCTTTCTAATACCCTTCCGTCATCCCTCTCCTACCAAAAACACCCCTCCCTCTCACACCTCCGGCAACCACTCCGGTGTTCAATAGTTGCAGCGACCTCCAGCACCCCCTTCTCGCTCTCTCCCTCCCTCTCCCGCACTCCCCTCTCTCTCTTTCTCCCTCTCCCGCACTCCCTCCTCTTTCTCTCTCCCTCTCTCCCCTTCGGCAACCCTCTTTCTCTCTCTCTCCCTCCCTCTCCCGCACTCCCCCCTCTCTCTCCTTCTCCATCTTCCTCTTTCTCTCTCCCTCTCTCCCCTCTGGCACCCTCCTGTTTCTCTCTCCCTCCCTCTTCCTCTCTCTCTCCCCTCCTCCTCTCCCTCCCTCCCTCCCTCTTCCGCACTCCCCCCTCTCTCTCTTTC
>JAOXJP010181792.1:0-12443 GCA_025762735.1 Platanus orientalis
GACAGAACTAGCACAAGTGGAGATGAACCCAAGATAGGAGTGTGAGGTAGTAAAAAGGATCTTAAGGTATTGGTATTGGTTCCAAAACAGTGGGAGAGAAAGAACCAAACCAAAAGGGGCAGAACAGAAAAATTCAAAAATTACAAACCCTGATCGATCACACGATCTGTGATCGATCACGGTTGATCGATCACAAGTGAAATTTCAGGATATTTTGAAAACTCCCAAGAGTTGTGATCTTAGAGCCCGATCGATTACACTTTCATGATCGATCACGAAAAAAGTGTAAACAATCACGGCTCTCAGAAAAATTTCACTATTTTTTAAAGATTTTAATCCGAGATTTCTCAGTACTTGTCCGTTAAAATATATTATAATCCTAAGGACTAAGACTAGACATAGTTGTATAAAAGGGTAATAATACCCTAGGTTCAAAGAGAAAAATATACGTAAAAGAAAAAATTCTTGTTTGAGAAGAGCAATTAGTCTAAACATCAAAAAGCCTAGTTTATACTAAGTGATTGATCTTATACTGCTGAAGATAATTGTGTGTAATTTCCCTCTAAGCATTCTACATCAAATATCCAAAGAGGGAACTACATTGGTTTATCCGTTGAAAGGAAACCAGAGAATCACAAGGCTTCAAAAGCAATCTCTGCTGCGTTTCAAATTGAGGAAGAAAAGACACATCAGCTCATAAGTAGGAGCATCCACAACTCGTACATCTTGCAATATCAACCTATATGATGTAAATCTGTATTTATTCAATCATTTATTGAAATCCCTTCCACCAAAGACACCGGAAGGAGTATTGCACTCTTCGAAGACAAAGAGTGTAGGTAAAGCTTGTTTAGCAAGTAAGAAGGGTTTTATGTGAATTTTACCTAGATTGTCTGTATTTCAATCTGTATAAAATTACAGGAAGATCTGAATTGAGTTTTAGGAGTGGACATAGGCTTTAATGCCAAACCACTATAAATACATGTCTTATGATTGTGTGTGATATCTTTACTTTGTGTTCATTGTAATTGATGTAACTGTGACCATCCTTGTGCACTATTGAATTGAATATTAATCAACCAAGTTTCAACGGACAATTAAATCACTTTAATTAATGAACTAAATAACAAAGTATAATAAGTCAAAGCAAACTAAGAAAATTAAAAAGAATGCGACTAATCCTATTCACCCCCCCCTCTAGGATAGAATTTCAAAATCTTTATGGTATATTCTATAATGGATTATGTCATCAGCCTAATGGTTGCTCTTCTTTAGCTAGCAACTAAAGTCAATGGGTTTCACAGTTAAGTACCCATTCACTTTTCTCCACGAAAAGCATATTATGGTCATAATCAATGACCAATATGAAGATAATGTTATTTCTCATGATATGGATGAGTGACTTTCATAACATCCAGGATCATTTTGTTATCATAAGGATAGACATTTTATTATTCAGTTTAAGCAAGAAAAGTACATTAATGGTGCTGAGTGCTACTTGTATGAACTCATTTTAAAGAACTATCAACTATTTAAGAAAAAAATGGTTGGAAGAGAGGAGGGCTACTTTCAACAAGATCATTAATATTTTGCGGATTTGTGATTTGAGAGTGTATTATCATATCCAGGTGAATCCTATTAGTGTGGTTCCAAATGTTTCGGATTAAAGAGATAAGATTCAAGCATTCCTTGGCAAGTACAAACTTGCTAAGCAGAAAAAGAGTAAAGACCTTGTTGAATCCAAGCCTAAGATTGTAATACATGATGCTGAGTTGCAAGTTATGGAGGACTAGTCTAAAGAAAAGGTGATGACCTTGTTGCAGGGACTGTTGAGCAGAACAATGTTGATGTTTCTAGTGTGATAGATGAACCAATCATGATTTAGGATGCATGTGATGTTGTCTTGCTTCTTGACCATTCTATAGACTGCAATTGCTATTCTAGACTTGGAAGAGCCTGAAGTTGAAGACAGCTCCTTCTGACATAGAACCATAACTTCTTGCAGTAGCCTTATTACCCAATGAGCAAGAGACTACAAACTTGATCCAGTCATGTGCAGACTTGCAACCACTTGTCATTTCCCTACAATTTCATGAGTTTGAGAAGATTTAAGAGATAGTGTTAGAGGAGGCTTACCATGAGGTTTTTCCATTACCTACTATTTGCGAGAAGATAAATCTATGGTTATGCATTTCAAGTTCCCCAATGTTGTTGATCCTTTCTACAAAATCCAAGGTCGAGTTTTTTAGAATAAGAGGGGTTTGATGCGAACATTAAAGCCAAGTGAGACCCACACATGGCTTGGTGAGGTCCACATGAGAAGACACATGGAGGAGAATCTTTAGGACACATGGTAGAGTCTTTATTTGAGTATTTTTACTATTTTACTTAATAGTTTATGATTTATTAGAGGTTAGGACATGAGGGCCATTATGGTTTTGTTTTTGGGTTCTTTCTTTCTATTTTTTTCCCATTTTCCATCATAAACTCTTCTGACTTCTTTTCCCTCATTTGAGTCTTCAAATTTTAAAATTCTTGGCTACTTATGTGATTTCAAGATTAATTCTTGATGGATCAAAGTGTGTTCTTGCTTCCGTTATTAATTTGATGATTCTTTGAGATACTTGATGATATCCTATATCAAATTTCGGTATCCCCTCTATTGTGTTGCATCACAATTCCTTGTAAATCATTATTATTTACATAACCTTATTACATAAATCCTAAAAATAACTCCACTTTTCATTAATTAATCTCCCCATCCTTTACAAAAAATGTTTGATGCTCACTCTTCACGCATCTAGCACAATCTAGGTCTCTATGTTTCCTCTCCCTCATCCTAGAAAGTTTGTATACATCTATCTCACTATCCCTACTACCCAACTTATGATAAAGTCATCACATGCCTTAAATGTAGCATTGTTTGCTACCTTTTTAGCACTTTTATATCTTTCTATGTTTTGTTCATTCCTAGGCTCTTTTTAAGCCTTATGCTAAGACCTCTTAGTTTTAACAGCTATTTAGACTTTATCATTCCACCACGAAGTTTCTTTAGATGATTGCCCACTTGCTCTAGACTCTCCATGGATATCTTTTACTACTCTTTCAATACTAGCGGCCATATTTGTTTCTTCTCCCAATTTTTATTTTACTTCCTTTATCAACCAATCTTAAATGTTATTAATTTTCCTCCATTTAAGCTCTACCATCTAGTTCTCGAGAAACTAATATCTTATTTCTTTCTCTTCCATCTCTTAATACAAATATTTAGAACCATTAACTTTCATTCAAAAAATAAATTTAGAACCATTAATCTATGTTTTGTAGTTAGGCTCTTTCTGGGATAACCTCGCAGTTCTTGCATGTTGACTACTTTATTCTCCTTGTGAGAAAAAAAAGTCTATCTGACTCTAATTTCATCTACTTCTAAAAATACCACTGTGATCTCTAGAATTACATTTCCTGGCTCATTCATTTCTCCAAATCAATATCCCCAATAAACTCTCTCATACTCTCATTTGACTTCTCCTACATGCCCATTCAAATCCCCTTTATATATATTCTCTCCCTCAAGAATACCTTAAATTTATACATCTAAGCTCTCCCAACCTGCGACGTCAGTCTTCCCTAGGGAAAACCCAAGGTCGAATCCCTAGAAAGTAGGGGTGAGCAGTGTGTAGTGGTGTCGCCTACTTAGGTTCTCACCGGCTCAGTCCGGTCCTATGTTATGCAGGTGTCAACATGATGTAGGCCCACATGGCCATACCCACACCAAAAAAATGTGTTGTAATGCTTTCATCCAATCCTATAGGAGGTAATGCACTAATTATCTAAATTATCACTCTTCATGAGAAAAGTTTAGTTGACATTATTTTAGCATCTATTCTTTTCATACCTATAATTTCATCCTTTAAATCTTCTCTAATATTATAACTACCTCATTTCTTTTATTGCCTTTTCCTATGTGCCAACTTTTATAGTTATCAATTTCCTTAGATTTTTCCTTTCCACTTAGTATCTTGTAGACAAGCTATATATATTGACTCTCCTCTTCATTGTACCTAATAACTTCAATTCTTATGTTTTAAGATGCTAGTGAATCCTACTACCTTGGACTACCTTCCTTACACACACCCATAGTGTGGGAACCCTTTCCTACTTCTCACCACATCTAGGTGTCGATGTAGCATGTTGCTTCTGAGGGACACCCTAGTTGACCCTTGCCCATTTCATACTACACCTAAGTAATAATGCAGCATGTTGCTTCCAGGGAACGTCGTAGCATAAGGTTGAAATAAAATATTTCCATAATTCACACTTAAATGGTTTGGTTAGCTTCTATGCCAGCTGTCTACTTAACCCAAAGCTCCTCCTTTTCAGGGATTGGGACTAGCATTGCAAAACGTAAGTGGAGAAGTTTTAGGAAAATTTCACAAGGAGTGAAGTAGGATCTTTTGAAGATTCAAGATGCACTAGGAAGTTAAATCTAACATGGGATTCATGTTGGGATCGTAACCCTCTTGATGCGAGCTCCTTAGGATGCAAGAATAAACAGACAATCACAAGCAAACAAACAAGAAACCACAACACAAAGTTCTAAATGGAAAACCCCAAAATCGGGGAAAAACCACAGAGCCACATAAGAACTTTCACCATATTGAAAGATTACAAACTTTCTCACTCACCCTTTCTCTGACATTCTATCACAACCCAAAACCAGTTCTCTAACCTCTTCTCTCACAACCAGAGAAAGAACCTGTTTCGCTCACCTTGAAGAACCCCTTCAATGAGATACCCTAGAGAAACCCTTTTATTCAGTCATAATCCTTATCTTATAACCCTAAACGACCATAGAGTCCTTATATAGACTTTAGAAGCTGACCTAGAGTAAAATCCTATGTCTCCACGGACTTTCTAACTTCAATCCAACAAATTTCTTGCCACCAGACCAATCCAGAACTCCGAACTGATCCACAAAATGCGGATTGATCCACAGCCCAAACTGATCCACAAAAAAGCAGACAGATCCAGAACTTTCTTGTTCCCGATCTGTTGTTGTCCGAGAGCTCTGGACCTTCTTCCTTGCATCAATCTCCACACCCAACATCTCCTACCTGGAGACTAATGGTCTTCTATGGTGACTTTTCTACAACTGTGTGACAAGACTCTTCCATTCTCATGACCTTCTTGCAACTCTCATTGTCTTCAAATCATGTCCCTTACCTTGATTTTTTTTCCAATATTTCTGGTTGAACATAAAGACACCCTCAACAATCTTCAACTTGACTTCATCCTCTTCCACCTTAAAGACTTCCCCTTGAACCGTGTCTTTATCTGCATGTTTGTCAAGACCCCAACCTTATGACATGTGCACTACACTCCACCTTTGGCTCTCACCCCGAAACCCACCTAGGAGAATCATTTGCACCCATCCTTAGTGAACATTATATCATATACCTATAACACACCTCCATCTCGAACTTGAGACAACGCATTTACAAACATTGTAAACAATTTTTGTGGCCTTCAAGAAACACTGCTACACACACCATCAAATCAATTCAGTCTTAACACCATCTGACTCGATCATAGTCAAATCATATGTATACGTAGCTGCCCCCAGTCAACTCAGCTAGTTAACTTTAGAGACGAAACTCAATCTTTCATCCTTAATCATAGGAACCTCCTCACCATTGTCTTCCACCTAGAAACATGCACCCCTTCTCTTTGCTGCATCCACAAAAGAGACCATGCACTAATGATTATTCTATGCACTCCGTTTCTAGCTACCCTTGGAGGTCAAAGGAATACTAATTACTATACTCCCACTCAGACGATACAATCCATTCTAACACATTTCTCTCCCTTCATCAGGACCAAACAACCTTGTGTAATTTTCATGGCTCCACCTTCAACTGAATACCTACATCCCTTGGAGTTCAACCGGCCTAGTGATATCAGATTCCGTAGTAACTTTAGGACATATGCCACACCACCCAAAATATCAACCATTCCATCAAATATCTCGATCTTCACCATTCCAACACCCATGATGTCACATCTGAACCTATCACTAAGAGAAACAAAAGATATCTTCTTTTTCTAGAACGTATCAAAAGATTTCCTCCTAAAGCATATATGAACAAGACAGCCTGAATCTAATATCCGCTTCTCATGAGAAATAATGTCTATACTTTTAGAGAGTGTGAGTGCATCTCTAAGATATTCCTCCTGTCCATCTTCCTTTTACGTCATTATTGCCGCAACACCCCCACTAGGACTGTCACCCTTGTTCCTGTTAACATGTTCTAAACAATCCTTATTTAAGTAGTCTAATTCTTTGCAATAAAAACATTGCACCCCACTTTTTCCTTTGAATTTGGACTTACTACTCACAAGTTCTTTCAATGACGACCTTCCTCTTTCTTCCACATCTAAAGCACTCCCACTCACCAATGAATTCCTCGAGGATATCTTTCAAACCTCCTCACTGAGTATAACACTCACCACATCATCAAATTTGAGTGTGTCCAAACTCAAGGAATTGCTTAATGCCATCACCAAACCATCTCAACTCTGGTAAAGAAGACAACAACACCAAGCCCTAACCTCATCATCGAAGTTGATGCCTACCGAAAATAACTGACAAGTAACCATGTTGAACTCATTCAGATGTTTAATCACACCTCTACCCTCACCCATCTTCATGTTGAATAATCTTTTCATCAGAAAGACCTTATTAGATGGTGATGGTTTCTCGTACATCCAAGATAAGGTAGCTATGAGGTCTTCTTTTGTTTTCTCATTGAAAATATTAAAAGCAACCAACAACAATAAAGAGAAACAAATCATACCTAGGGCTTTTCCATCAAGAACCTCTCAATTAGCATCCGACAGTGTCTTCGACTTCTTTGTTTTTCCTACAAGAGGCTGATAAAGATTTTTCTAATAGAGATAATCATCTATCTATATCTTCTAATATGCACAATTCACACTATTGAACTTCTCAATAGCGAACTTTATGGAAGCTTCTCTTATTGCTCCCATTGTTCCCACTCAAATTAAGAACTCTTTCAAATTACAAGCCTTAGCTTTTAACGAACCACCAACCGCGAATCTAAAACCGCCTTTATCCTTGCAGGAGAAACTTGGCTTCCTTTCAAACCTAGAACAACCTCCTTCATTCTCAACAAGGAACTTGGCTCTGATACCACTTGTTAAGATCGTAACCGTCTTGATGCGAGTTCCTTGGAATGCAATAATAAATTCGGAATCACAAGAAAGCAAACAAGAAACCACAACATAAAGATTTACGTGGAAAACCCCAAAACCGAGAAAAAACCACGGAACCATACAAGAACTTTCACCATAATGGAAGATTACAAACTTTCTCACTCACCCTCTCTTTCCCAGTCTATCACAACCTAAAACCTTGAGTAGAAACCCTTTTTTTAACCTTTTCACTCACAACCTGAGGAAGAACTCGTTTCTCTTACCTTGAAGAACCCCTTCAATGAGAAACCCCTTTCACTCAATCACAAACCTCATCTTACAACCCTACCATAAAGTCCTTTATATAGACTTTAAAAATCGACCTAAAGTAGAATCCTATCTCTCCACGCAATTTCTAACTTCAATCCAACGAATTTCCCGCCATCGGACCGATCTGTAAAACCTCTAGACTAATCCAGGACTCCAAACTGATCCATGAAAATGCGGACCGATCCAAAGCTTTTCGGTTCCTGATCTACTGTTGCCCAAGAGCTCTGGACCTTCTTCCTAGCATCAATCTCCACACCCAACAATTCACGTTTAAATGGGTTGGCTAAGTTTTATGCCAGCGGTTTTCTTAACCAATACTCCTTCCTTATCCAAAATTAGGACCAGTAGTGTAAAACATTGGTGGAGGAACTGTATATATATAACCATACGTAAGTCACCAAACTAGTGAACAAAACCATACACAAAAATGAATACATATTTATGTGTGTAAACGTATACTTATTTCTTTAATTGATCTCTTCATTTTACTAGCAAAAGAAATAAAAAGACACCCAAGAACTCAAATAAGGGCACAAGCGCAATCTTGTGAATCAGTAAAAGAGTCTTGGAATTCTCAAGCATTCACAGAATATGCCAATATTGTGAAAATGATATTGGTGAAATATTTAGTATAAAAAGTTATAAATAAATAAAATGTGAGAAAACTGAACAACCATGCTTGGTCAAGCAATAAATTTCAAACAACAATTTGCACAAACAAAGGTTACTCGTTTTTAAAGTTTCAATTTGAATTCCTCAAAATGATTCATCCAATTCTCTCTCTAAATAGGCAGATGATATATAAAGAAACTGAGATGCATCAAGCAACCAAATAATTGCCATTATTATTTGTAGGGATACAGATGAGCTTCCCCATTAAGTACTCCAAAAGGTTGGTTTTCATCATTTTCATATTCCTTCAGTCAATGTCAAAGGAACTAAAAATATTTATCTTTACATACATGAAACCTAGTCATCAAAACAAAGTTAAAGGAAACTAAAATGCAAAGAAGAATTCAGAGATACTTAAATAGAAAACATATTAAGCATGAAGACAGAGGTACACAGACTGTAGTTAACCAACCTTCCAAAATTCTCTTGCTGGTAATTCATAATTTCAGCTTACAGGGGACACCGTGTCCAACTTGGAAGATCAACCTTGGGACACTCTAGAAAGATAAGTACGCTCTTCCATGTAGTCTGGTTACTGTTCAAAAGTTGTAAAGCCAGCCCCTAAAAAAGACCAAATTATAGTTTTTCACTTCTTCCTCAACTGCAAGATCGACCACAAAGACATGGTCGTGCAAAAGACATAAAGCTCTATAATCAATAACACAGGTTTCAATGATGCACATGTTCAATATAATAGCATATAAATGCACTAGAATATTATAGGCTATGTAACTTTCATGTAAACAAATGATAACACCAACTAGCTCTTCAAACACGTTAATATGTACACACATATAAGTGTGTCAATCATTATCATGAACTTATTAGAGTCATTATAAGAGTAGACTAACAAGGTCCCTACATGAACTCTGAAAAATTAATGTTTATAGAGTTAATATTCCATCTTGTAACTGTACCACAAAGAGGATCCCAACTTTCAACCCATTTTAAGTTCGTAAGAGCAAAAGTAGCAGCAAAAAAAGCTTTGCTTGTAGATACATTAGGTAAACTTATACCACAACTTGATTTGGAAGTTCTGCTTGGGTGTGCTGCTTCCAAAGAGTTCCAGTGTTGCAAAAAACACCAGTTATATACTATCGAGATATCTTAAACATACTGTGGTGCAGGACAGCCTTGTGAAGCTATAGTTTCCTGCGAGTAATGGACCCACACTAGGCTAAAAATAGCCTCAATCAAGTCTATAATAAAGACCAGACATGTAGGTCTAAACTTCTTCCAATTTCACACAGTAAAAACTTAACAACAACACTGATATAAGGTACCACACGTAGACAGATTAAAACTACTTTAATTGCCTACAATCAGAACTCAGAATTACACAGCAGATTACTGTAAAACAGTCCAATTAACTGATCTAAAACCCTACTCAGACTTGTCTGATTAAGACCAAAATTTGCAGACCAGTACAGCTAAGGATGCACTAAATACAGATAAATTTGTAGGTAAATCCAATCAGTTTAGGTCCAGCAAACTGATAAGATTCGATTGCTGGTTTCAGAAATCCAACAAGCATAATACAACTCAGAAGTCCAACAAACAGCCATGCTCCTGCATCATGCTGACTTCTATTTTGGAGCTTTTAATTTCATACACACCATATTGATGTGGACATTCATGCATGGCCTTGGTGGGGTCCATGCATGGAGGAACATCTTTGGGACACATGATGGAGTTTTTATTGCGTTAGTTTACTGTTTTAGTTAATATTTGAAGAGTTATTAGAGTTTAGGATATCAGGGTCATTTAAATTTTTGTTTTGTGTATTTTTGTAATAAGAAATTATTGTCAATGGTACTTTAGTAATTTTAAGAAGTCGACAAGTCAAAGTGGAGCTTTTGACTTGTTTTTAGAAAGTCTTAAGTTTTTAAGAGTTTTGAGTTTATGGAAGTGTTAGGTAGCAAATAAGCTAGTAGTTTAATTAGGAGTATCTAATTTGGTTTCATGCTATTTTCATGAGTTTGTGAGCGTATATATAGGGTTATATGTTTTCACATTGGTATGATGGAATTAATAAAATTTGGTTGTTTCTTGATCTCCATGAGTGGAACTCTTTCTCTTCTTCCAAGTTTTTGGTGCCTAGACTTGAACCCATGGATGATGATGTACAAGGACTTGTGAGGTGGGTGATTACCCACAACCATGTACTTCTCTCATTTTCTTCTTTTCTTTCTTCCTTCTTTACTGTTTTTGATCTCTGAATCCAAGAAGCTCCTTATTTATTGATTCTTGAAACTTCAAACCTGTAATCCATCAATCTACCATTCTCCTTCACCATTTTCTGATCCTAGACACTAGATAAATTGACTTTGCAGCCTTTGGTTAACTCCTCTGTTAAAAAAGAGTTATGTTCACCATTAAAACACATAAATCCTTCCCATATACACCCTGCGGCACCCCACTTATAGCACTTTGGTTGTTTATTTGAAGAACCTGATTAGTACCAGTTGAAGGTCCATATCTACTCTGACGAGTTTTGTAAGTCTGAACTGATTAGTGTGTTCCTGTTTCTAGTACCCCAATCTATTGTCTTGTGTTCTGTCCATTTTAACTACCTAAACCCCAATGTTTACCTGCTAATTTATTCCAGACCAGAGCATGTTCAAATCCCTGTCCACTTACTGCTTGAACCATATCCTGAGCTAGATTTGCCACCTTTAATCAAATACATACTTGCTGTATCTGTCCCGATTATACACAGCCTATTATTTCCTAAATTTCTGACCCCACACTTGCTCATATTCTGACCCTATAAACCCCAAACAAGGAGCCTACATACCTTCTCCACTTCAGCTTTAACTTGATTTAATTTGTGGATTGATATTTTTTGAGTGTTTGCCTTTCGTACTATGTCACATATATCTTAAAATGTCATTTCAGACAATGGGCAAGAAAAATATAAATACTTCTTTCACAAAGACGAAGAAATATGTCAGGATACAAGGGAAAAATACTAAGGAATTCAAACAGAACTTAAATAGACCGGAAATGAACTACAATATCAAAGATAAATAAATTTCAACAACCATTTCTTTGACGGACTCAAATCAAGAACTTTTTTTGATAATCAACTCAAATCAAGTACTTGGATAATGCATTATTGACCTCTGAAAGAGAGAGAGAGAGAGAGAGAGAACAATAATAAAATAAAACGGAACTAAAACCAGATAAAAAGAAATAGAATAAACGAACGGAAAAACCTGCCCTCACCTCTTCTAACACTGATGCTCGTAAGAACATTCTGGCTCTCACAAAAGGATTTTATAGGGGGGCTACAGGCGGCTACAGAACGAAATCTCGTGGATACTTCTAGGGAAGCCGCCGTCTGAGTCGCTTTTCTCAAACGTGAATGCGATGAGACTAGACAGAGGGGAAGTATCATTTCACTTTTTGGGGTGATGTGACATCTCCGAAAAGTGAAATGATACCCACAATGTGTCGCGTCTCACGACGTCGCACAAGAAAGCCGTCGCAGGTGATGTGAACCGGAAAGTAAGCTAAAATCTACAGAAGAGCTGTGCGGATGCATTGCAGTTTCCCGAGAGCGCCTCGTCAGAATACGTGAACATCGGTAAACTGAATGTACGACTGGGCTCACGCGGTGTCCGAACATGCTTGATGAGTCCGTCCAACTATCCACATCTTTGCTGACCACGTACTTCCTTTTAAACGAAGTGTTCTTCAACTTTGCCAAATTTAACCACTTGTTGAGGTTGCATTTCATAAACAATTCCTGTCTAATGTAATATAAAACATAAGCCTACCAATAAAACGAAGACTTTGTGGGACAGAAGACGAAGAAGTTGTGTTTTTTAAGTAGGAAGCGGTTTGTTAGAAGGATGCGAACAGCAGAGGAGTCCAAAGAAGATAAAAATAAAAATAAAAAATCTCACATCAACGTTATGTGACATGACATCTGATAAAGAATATATTATAAATGTATAAGTACTTATTGAATTTATCGTGATGGGAAAAGTTATTGGCACCCATAAAATTGATCCCTCACCCCCGCCCCTCAAAATAAATTTACTTTTTTACCCCCTTCCCAAAACATCCCTCCATAAACTAACCCTCTCCCTCCCTCCTTCCTCCTCCCTCACTCTCCCCGACGTCCCCCTCCCTCTCCCTCTCCCTCTCCCTCTTCTTCTCTCTTCCTCTCTTCCTCCCTCTCCACTCTATTTTTTTCTTGCACTTTCTCTCTCTCCCTCCCT
>JAOXJP010181803.1:0-26468 GCA_025762735.1 Platanus orientalis
CCACCATGACCTCTAAATCCTTGGCCTCTTCGTCCATGATTATCGCCTTCGATGTACTCTTCTTCGTCACTAGATGGTTCTTCATAGATTCGTTGTCGGTTCTGTTGATTCAGAATACGATCACGATGGGCTTGATGACTATTGTGATTTCTATCATCTCCACTAATCTGAGTAATTTCCAACATCAACCTAGTGATTGCTGTCTACAAATCATGCAACACTTGTTGGTTGTCACGCCAAAAAATTTCAAAATCGGCTCTCGAAAGAGCCAAATTTCACACAATTCTGATATCGGGGCTCATGATTTCTACTAGAGCTTTTCCCTTTCTTGTGTGTAACTCTCATGATTTCTACTAGAGCCTTTTCTTTTCTTGTGTGTAACTCATAAAACTTCTTGTGACATCTGTTCTACCTCATGGAGAAACCCTTCTTCAAACCCTACACCATTTATCAACTCAATTCTTCACCAACCTAGGGCACGTTTCTTGATCAGGTGACCCCAGTTCAGAAATCTCCCAAAAATTCACCAAGGATCAGATTCTCTATCTGTCAGGCCCCAGGGCATCGCAAGTCTAAAGCCTAAGCAACCATGATTACAATCACTCTTCATTCAAACCTAGAAAAAACCAGTCATAGGTCTAAGCGGTATTCATCCCAGGATAATTTAGGGTTTGAAGCATAACTTTTAGCTCAGGTATCTGATTCATACACAGTCAGAGCCTATGGCTCACAAATCTCAAGGGCTATCTTGTATGTGAAGATTTCGATAATCAATTTTACTTTCTTACTCTTCTTTCATTGGTACAGGCCAATACGGGTACATTTAGAGCCCATTTTCACCCACTTACCCATATTAAATTTTGATTCCATCAGTGCGAAAAACCTATAAACTTTGAAAATCTGGGAGCCGTAGAACCTAAAGAGTAGACCCTAAAGTAAAGGGGTAAAATTCGAACAAAATATCTTAATTTGTACCCAAAATACCCCTAAGCTTTTTTTCTAAACCCTACACCCCCCATTGGAATATTCCAAATGGAGGGTGGACATTTAAGGACCACCTCTCTTAACCCTACACTCCTCCCCATGGCTCCCACACCTTCCCTCACACCCTCTCCCTACATGACATGTGGCATGAGGGCCCACCATGTTCTTCCTTATCCATACACCCCTCTCCACCACCTTAGAGACTTCTAGAAGCCTCTAGAAACAACCACCTTTCCCCTCTTCCCCTCCACATATCCCTCACCTCCTCACACCAGCCACACACCCCTAGCCACCCTCCTAGAACCCCCCACCTCACTTCACACCTCACCCCTCTCTTCACTACCCATTCTCTACCCCCCTCTCTTCCAACCACCTCACCCTCTCAATCCTTATCCCCTCCACATCACCCCCTTAGATCCCTACTATAAAATCCCCTCCCCAGGTCATGATCAAGGGAGGCCAACAAAAGAAAGCCAAGAAAAAAGAAAAGAGAGAAAAGAAAGGAACGAAAGAAAAGAGAGAAAGATAAGAGAAAGAAGAAGAAAAAGAAAAGGAAAGAAAGAAGGAGCCAACCCACGATCAGGTAGGCCCCCTCTCCCCCCTCTTTAGATGTCAAAGAACCCCACTCCCATGTTGTAATGACCCCATCTTCCTAGATTTAATCAGTGAAACATGGGGGAGACAAGCTGTCTCCCCCTTTCTCTATTTTCTTTATATGTCATCTAATAAAGTGATGATTTTTGTTTTGTTTTCATACTGAGGTGGGGTTGGTGACTTACATCAGACGTCACCAACATCCAGACCTATCATTGCGTATGATTTAGACCCCATAAAGTGAGGTCTAGTCCCAAGAATGGACTCCACTTTGTTGCTCTTAATAGTGTGTTCTTACATTGTTTTATAAAGTCATGCACTTATCATGATTTTTTGACACCATTTATAAAATGATTTATGATGAAATGTTTAGTTCATTTTTTAGTTAGGATATTCAGCTTTGTTATTAAGTTTTTTCAAGTTCATTTACCCATCTTAGCTATTTTTACCAAATTTTATATTTCAACATGTAGCATGTTGTTAAAAATTTGAAAGTTAGTAGTTGTGTCTGATGTCTGTACCATAACTCCCTGTACAAAATGGATCTTAACCTATAAGTTTAACTGGAAATTAATAATTCATTGCTTAACTTTTCGTAAAATTTGGGACCCACCTGGTCATTGGATTTTGAGATTTGGGTCCCATAACCCATACTTGTTTAGAAAATCTGCATTGAGTGCACAGTGTTCTCAATTTTGGAAAATTCCAAAGATGGATCCCACACCTTCTCCAAAGGTTGAGGATTTTTGTGAACCTTTTTAGGGATGTCACTCATCCCCCTAAAAATTCCATGGTCAGTAGACCCCGCAATCCTGCCCAAAATCTTAGAAAACAATCACTATTTTTCTAGGAAATGAATAGTACGGCTAATCTCTCACCATACTAAACTTTCAAGCGTACCCTGGCTTTCAGGCGTATCAAAACTGAAAATTCTCAAATTATCTCCAATCCCACAATGACCCATAAATGGCCCCTAAGCCCTTAAATATGTCATCAAAACAATCTCAGCCCTCTAACACATCAGCAAGACCCAAAAGGATCCAACTGAGGTAGTACGCCTAATCTCCACATCTGTGAGAGATCAAGCGTATATAGAGTTCAGGCGTACCCTAATTAAATCAGGCATACTTAACTACAGTCACTTTAAATGGTGTCCCCAAGTGTCTAAACACTCACAACAACCCAGAAATTCATAAAAATGTCAAAATAATACTTCTGTGTAAATTCTAGAATCTAGAATTAACAGCAATGATCAAGTGGGACCCAATTGAGCCTATACGCCTGAACTCTCACTCTGTGAGAAATCAGGCATATGACCTGGAGATCAGGCGTACTAATAAAAACCTTCTTAAAATTCTTTTATTTTTTTCACTGTTTAATGAAGATAAAATAAATGGTTAGGTCAGAGGAGCCACCCTAAAAAAGTGGGTGATTGAGGTATGTAACACCTTCACCAATCGTAATCAAACAACTTATCCGGATCCCTGGAAAATCAGACCAGTCAGAGAGTCAACCCTAAGCCTGAGTGCCTAATTTAGGCCTTGAAAAGCCTGAATCCTTCCTTCCCCTGCAAAAGAGGCATGCGTCCAACTCCGCTTGTAAAAACCTGAGTTGGTGGCCACTCCAAAACCCTGAAGTGGGTCACGGTCCTTTTTCACGATGCCCACACTAGGGTTTACATGTCCAATGACTCCAATGGATGCCTCAAGTAGCTTTCAATGATTCCATTGGAAGTTCTATCTCTTTGTTCCTCATTTTAGTGGAAGTTCTTGATCGTCTTTGCCTGTGGATGTAGGCAATTTTGCTGAATCATGTTAAATATTGTGTTGTGTTATTGTTCTTTACCATTTATTGTTTTCCCATTTTATTTCTCGCACATCATATACTTGAATCTGATCCGCATTTTGTTCTGTTGTGCTGTCTTATCATAACAAACATCGATATTGGATGAGAAAGCCCAACAAAGTTAGAACATGGAAGAGGCCTAGATTATTATACTGATTCTAAGATGGGATATTGTTCATAAATTGAGAGTGGATCATCGAATCCTTTCACTAACGTCCAAGTTTCATATTGGATGTTAGAACTCCAGCATAATAACTCAATCATATACCAAATACCCTACTTAACTACCCGAGGACTTTACATCATTATTATATGTGACATGCTGAAGCTGAACTAAACCGTACATATAACAATAATGCCTGTACAAAATGAAACTATTTATTCCATCAATTGAAGTAAGCATAGAAAAGTTTGGTAGGTTTTGTCTAGGAATACAACATTCTAACAAGGCAAACTTTAACCAGATGTTTTTATACAAAACACATTACAAGCGTAACCATCTAAGACTTGTAATCCTTCTATACAAAATGAGAAAGAAGGCTCGGTAGTTTATGAGGAGATTCTAAATGGAATCATCATCACCAAATCAGCTTCCTTACGAGAGGACATTGTAGTAGATAAGATAAGGGAAAGCATTGAGATAGCACTGGTGATAATGACAGTTCTAAGTATGACTTCTTGATAATCATCATA
This sequence comes from Platanus orientalis, assembly GCA_025762735.1. Lineage (NCBI taxonomy): Eukaryota > Viridiplantae > Streptophyta > Magnoliopsida > Proteales > Platanaceae > Platanus > Platanus orientalis. The sequence continues at coordinate 4,117 of JAOXJP010181803.1, forward strand.
ACACATGCTTTGATGTGGGAACCATGCCTTCTCGATCTCTCTCATTTTATTCCCTTTGGTTACACTCAATAGTGCGTTGGAAATATCCACCACCAACGGGGAACCTCTTGGGAAAACCTATAAAGAGAAGAGGAATAAGAATTATCAAACACAAATATATACAAGCTTTTGTGGATGAAAAGAATGAGATACTCACAAAGCCGAATCCGTCTGTCCTGTACGTAGGTCCAACAATGTTGTATTTGGAACAATTCTTTGTGAGGAACGTATTAATGTACGGTAACTCATCAAAAAAAGCCGCTATGCCACCGTTCAAAGATCCTTTTGACAATGCTTCATGATACTCCTCTGGAGTGCTGTAGTCCTTTAACCTGGACTCATCGAAATTTGATTCCTTTAGGAGCTCTACTACAAATGAGCCTTTGCGGTAGCCCACGTAGTCTCTATTCTTTATGAGCTCTCTGTAGTCTGTTATGGTTGGTTGAATTGGTTTTACCATTAGTGTAGGTGATGTTAATATGAACACTACAAATAACCATATGATCACTAAGAGCTTAGGAAAGATTTTGGCCAACTTTTCTCCTGCAACCATTTAGGAAATTTAAATTTTTAACATGAAGTTTTGTAGAAAATAGAAATTTAAAATCCATATGTTAAATTTGGCAAAAACAAAGGTTGTCACACAAGACTTTTTTCAATTGAAATAAAAAGAAACGAAAACAAGTTTTTGATGAATAGCAATCTTATTAAGAACCAGAAAAAATAAAAAGCAAAATACATGACCAAAAGGACAAAAATGCACTAAACGAACAAGCCAAGAGGCTTAGACAACATGAAAAATACTAGAATGCTAGAAAATAGAAATTTAAAATCCATAGTTAAATTTGGCAAAAACAAAAGTTGTCACACAAGACTTTTTTCAATTTAAATAAAAAGAAACCAAAACAAGTTTTTAATGAATAGCAATCTTATTAAGAACCAGAAAAAATAAAAAGCAAAATACATGACTAAAAGGACAAAAAGGCACTAAACGGACAAGCCAAGAGGCTTAGACAACATGAAAAATACTAGAATGCCAATCCCTGGTAAGGTCGCTAATGGAGAAGCCCTTGAAATCCAGAGAAGACACGGCCCATGAAACCAAAACAATTAGATGTTCATATGTTACACTAACATATATAATCTATGTATATATTGGGGACAATTTTTCTTGTAGAAAGGAATGTGGACAACATAAGAATCTTTGATATTGTAGCTTAGGTGGAAGCCCAAAAGGATTCCACAAAATCCACAACATCCCTATCCAAAAGTCAAGTTTAAAAATAATAACCACTGTCCATATGGGAAATGAAATCCCTCTTTTGTGGGTACTTAAAAATTAAACTTTGACAATTCATCGTGTACACAAGCAGTTGTGCAACACAAGCATTTTCTTATTCAGAGGATGCCGATGCATTGCCTGATGGATGGATTTCAATCCACCATTGCTTTCCTCTAAGTGGATGATATAAGAGAGGTCATCTTGTGAAGTGACATAGACGACCAATATAAATTAATTGTATGAATGGAAAGACTAGAAAATAGTTTTAAAAAAATGCATTGGTAGAAACTTAGTGTAGCTCCAACTAGTAACAAGATGTGGGCAAGTTGACTTAGTTCGATTTTGTATGACAGAAAACCAATAATTGCGGAAAAGAGAAGTAGCTATTTTACAAAGTCAGCCTTAACAGGACAGTAGATATGCCAAATTGGACTTGGATTGAGTTAGTGGAAAAATTTATAAAAATTCAACCGCATACAAATTGGAATTGCAGAAGTAGCTAACCCTAGAGATGGATTTAAGGATTAACTTGAGTTGATATTTGTAGGAAGCATAGTAAAGAAAGCACTATGAAAAATATTGAGATCTCCTAACATCTCTCCCACTCTTCTTGTCGAAAGCATTCCAAGACTCCTCTTAATTTACAGAGGGTTCACCCCATTAAGTCTGCCTTTACTTTTTTTTGTTTTGCTGGGCGTAAAAATACCATGAACTTCTCTCACCAACACGTCAGTTAAGAAGAACATTACTTTTCTTTACATAGATTAACTATTTCAAAGAGCATACATACATAGGAAAGATCATCATTCCATTTTATGGGAATGATGAACGTCCTATCCTCTAGGTTAGCCAATGTGTTTCTAGACGAACATCCTATTCCTGTTTTGGTGTAAGACCCAAAAGACCCACGAGTTTCCTCACCCTTGCCTTTATGTCAGTTTAATCTTTCCATCTTATGTTGTGTGAGTTATCCCCCATTTCTATAAACATCTAGAGCTTGTTACTGGGTGGTAAGGCCTATTAATGAGGTAGTATAGAAGATCCATCAGTGTTATAGAAGATCCACGGTTTAAAAACCATTCATGATCTTAATTCAATCCAAGTTCTGTAGCGGAAACTATTTAGTTACCTCAGTATCTTAGATTATTTTTTTTGTTCCCAAAGAACAGGAGAAGTTTTAGATGTTGGTATACGGATCAAATGCTTACTTGACCTGTAGCTGCACACCTAGTGACCAAGTCATCCATCGAAACTTTCGACTAACCATCCATTGTGCTGCAACCTAAAAATCTATCTGCAGAACGACCTTTTCTAATGACAATCTTTGCTAGTTTCTAAATCCCTAGAGTACGTTGCAATGTTGAAAGGGAAACCCCTATTTTCAGTTTTCGAAATCTAATCTAAACATATATTGTTTTGTTTTCTTGTGATTTGCATTAGTCCCACTTCAGTTGGGACTGAGCACATAATGACACATAAGTTCAAGCCCTCCCTTTCGTCATGTATTTTGATAGAACACTCTCCCAAGTGTGGCAGGGCAGCTGCGCAAGGAATTGGGTTCTTGAGGCTCACTTCACACATGTGCATCATTGTCGTCTAAGGGCCACAATATTCCTCTTCAATGATTCAGATGAAATTCGCAAGATTGTGTGGGCTGATGCAATCGAGTGCACAAGTGAACTGATTAATCACTTGGAGCCCAAGTACCAGGACAACAGTTCTCATGAACAGCATAAGGACCTAGTTCGCAAGTTGAACAAATAGAGCCCAAAGTGAGTTGTTTCCTTGAGTAGAACAAAGTACTTCGCAGAAGTAGCATAAATGGGCTCACGGTAGACTAAGTCCATGACTACTTCGCACAAGTAGCATAAATGGGACCATGGTAAATCAATGAGTGGTGGAAGCCCAAGACGAACACACTGACAAGCCCATGGGGAGGCTTATTGATAATGAGAAAAGAATTGAATTATTATTCTTAATCCATTATAAACAATTGCTCACTACTTCCTCACCTAGAATAGAAAATATTTATACATCCGTAGAGGGCAATAAACATACCTTGTCAGACGAAGCCAAAACATCACTCGATAACGCAATTTCTAGGGATGAAATCAAAGAGGCAACTTTCAATATTGGGTACCTTTAAAGCCCTTGGGCTGGATGGCTATCGAATGGGTTTCTACCAAAAGTATTGGCAAGTTACTAGGCACAATATCGTAGAGCTTGCGTTGGAATTCTTTAATAATTCAATACCTCTTGGGAAGATTAATTAGACATCTATAGCCTTAATTACCATAATCAAGAATCCAGCATCTCCAGAAAATTTAAGATCTATTAGCCTATGCAATTTGTTTTATAAAAATAAATAAAAATTCCAATGTATTGTCAAATAGGATGAAATTAATTATGTACAAAATAATATCTTCATCCCAGAGCACATTTATTAAAACTAAGAAAAAAATTTAATAATATAATTATGGTGCTTGAAATCCTAAAGTTTTTAGTAGAAAAATTCGAATGCACATAATCAATTGGCTATTAAGATAGGGTAAAGCCTACGACAGGGTAGGGTGGCAATAATTAGTCAAAATATTAGAAAAAAAAAAAAAAAGTGATTTGATAAGAAATGGGGAAACTAGATATGGTGATGTTTGGAATTGGTATCCTAGAAAATTCTTATAAATGGATTTCTAGGGAAAAAATTGTATCATTATAAGGGAATAAGACAAGGAGATACTTGATTTCCCTTTCTTTTTCTAATTTTTGCAGAAAGATTATTAGGAATTTTAAATGTAAAGGAAGAAGGAAAAATTATTTAAGGCATAAAAATAAGGAGAGTACCAATCCTTTTTACATATATTTTATGTTGATGATAGCTATATATATTTGATAATGTGGAAGAGAAAGTAGCAAGTACTATCCGGGACACACTTGACCTCTACCAAAGATCTTCAAACCAAATGGACAATCTAGAAAATTTGGAAAGTCTATTTAACAATAATACTCTTCAAAGACTAATAAGAAAAATAACAGTCTCTAGGAATTACGCTCAATCAGATCCAAGTAAATATTTAGCACTTCAATTTATGATAGACAAACATAAAATTAATATATTCTCTTACATAGATGATAGAGTAAATGGTCTTTACCCAGTGCTAGTCCCCTAACTACAGGGTGCTGGGAGGGGTGAACCGGAGACTGACCTAATTTTTTGTGTTTTTGCACAAAGTGGCTGCTCACGAGACTCGAACACGCATTTTCAATCTGACAACCCAAACCACTACCATTGTACCAAAGCACTGACACTACAAAGATGATAGTCTCAATGAAGGAAGAAAATTTTCTGTGTCAGTAGTATTTATGGTGAATTATAAGTTCACACATTGTGTTCGGGGTTCAAAAAAGTGTTCAGGTGTGAAAAAAGAGACCCGATTCAAAAACACATCATGTGTCAATCAATGGCAAGCCTACATAGGCCTATGTCAACACAGACAAAAAATCTCCCTCAATGAAAATTCAAGGTTGAAAATGGAAAATGCAATCAAAAGCCGGCAAAGAAATATTGTTCAACTTAGTATCCTCAGCTCTTCCTGTATATGCAATGTTGTGTTTCTTACTCCTAAAAAATAGTTGCAAGTCTAGATAAACAAAGGAATTTCTGATGTGTACAAAAGCATAAAGGGCAGAAAATAAATTGGGGTAATTGGAAAGGAAATGAACAAATGTAAAACTAATGGAGAATTGGGCTTTAGAGATCAACAAAAATTCAAATTAGCCCTCTTAGCAAAACAAATTTGGAGAATGCTCACTACCCCATATGCATTATGGGTTTAGTTATTAAAAGCTATTTATTTTCCTGTATGCAGTTTTCTCCTAGCTAAATATAGACAAAATTGCTCATGTGCAAAGAAGAGCATTTTAAAAGATTGAGACCTGGTACGTAAACGTATTAGATGGGTGGTGAGTAGAGGAGATAAAATTAACAAATGGGAAGATCCATAGATACCTACCCTACCATATTTTAAAGTAATATCTCATAAACCAAATGGATGTCATATCAATAAAATCTGAGATTATAAGATAAAATGGTAGGGCAATAAAGAAAGGATGTAAGGCAAATAGAATTTAAGATTGAAAATTTAGGGGTAGAAGAGAAATTACGAAACTGTGCGCATGGAGCAGTGTCGATAAAGCAAGGTAGAACGGCATTTTGACATGCTGACTAGTTGGATCAGGGAAATCCTTGCTGCCTCGGTGCTGGAGAACCCACATCACAAAACCGGTGAAGGCAATGAAAACGCCACACGATAGCCAGAGACATGGAATTAAATTATTGAACAAGGCAGATATGTTTTTGCTTCGCCCGTGTTTGGTGGAAACTATCATCCAGACCCCGCCACCCGTATATGGCAACGTAAAATCAACGTATAACGATCGATTGGCTACGATTGTTGTGTCACCAACCACTGCATCATATATCTATTTGGGCACAACTCGCATTAATAAATTATTTTGAATTAAAACAGAATCAATGTGTGTGAAAGAAAACTAAGACTCTTTATCTCTGAAGTAATATTTTATAGCTCTAAAACAAAACTTACCTGAAGGTAGACTTGGTATATCAAATCATTGTAGTATCCATCGCTCGTATTCTTCATGTTCTGAAAAGGAACGAACTCGTAGGGAATGGCTAATGGCAATGATTCTATCGCATGATTGAAAACATCAATGCAATACCCACTGACTTTGATTGAGTTGGTACTAGGATCTTGTTCTACCTTCACGAATTCACTATAACTATCTTTCACTGGAACTCCAATCCTTAGTTTCTTCCCACTCATGGGAATTACCCAACCATTGGGCACAGTCATTGAATTTCCAGGCCAAATGATTGGTCGAAAATTATCCTTTGAAGTTGAATACAACTTCTCAATATCCAAGTTCAAATCCTTTGAAATTCCATGTGTTGGTGTCCAAAAACCAACCTCTCTCACTCCTCTACCTATTACATTTAGTATTTGGATGGCTGATGGTTGTCGTTGTCCATTGACGAGATGGAAATCACCACTCAAGCCTTTAAATTTGACTCTGAGGATCTCCTCGAGAAGTTCTGGGCCAATTTGGGAGACTCTCAGGCTTAACAGTACACTTGAGTTTTCGTTAAATTTTGGCTTCAATATGTGGGATTTCGTGTCCTGTATTCTCTCAGCTGCTATTGCGAGAGCCCAAACGGTGTCATATGCCCATAACCCAAATCTGTTCATATTTGCACTTTCGATGTTTAAGTTCTCAAGGAATTTCGGCTTCCATCTTTTAGTGAAATTGTTGAGCGCCTCTGATTGTGAAATATAAGGTGTAACGCCCAATACACCGTGAATGGAATCACTTATTAAAGAACCCATAAATTCTAAATCATTCGTTAATGCACTTGTGATAATCCAAGCATAACCTTCACTCATCATTCCTATCTGTTTGGCCTTAAAAAATAGGCGGGATCCAAGAGGGGATAACATATGAACAATAAATATACTGATATGCATTTCCTTCAACTTGAAAAGCTCTTCAAGAATTTGATCATCTGTGGCCGATGTAGGAAGGACACTTCTATAGCGAACACGACTATGCACCTCTTGAAAGGAATGCGCCAAATAAGGTATTAGTCGATTACCATCATATGTGTCTTCATGGATGAGGATGACTTTCCTCCATCCAAATGCTTGAACAATGGAGGCAATAGCTTTGACTTGAGTTTGGTCATTTGGAGTAGTTTGGACAAAATATTGGGTTCGCGAGCTTAAGGGCGGGCTTGTAGCAGAGAACGAAATTATGGGTACTTAAACGTCGGCACCAAGATCCATAATGAACTTAGCATTTGAGGACTTTTGAGGCCCTATGATTGCTTGTACTTCTATATTTTGCAACAGGTCCATCACTGCATTCATGAATATATCAAACCATATCATAAGATAAAACTGTAGGTTAACTCATATATATATATATATATATATATATATATATATATATATATATCACACACACACACACACACAGCAATGATACGTTACATGCTTACTTGATCAACCAAAAAACAATTGTAATCTAATGCAAGGAATGGGCTTTAGCCCAGCTCAGGTCACAAATTACCTGGGCTGGGTTTGGTCATGTCATTAGTATGGATCCAGTCCAGGAAACACTCAAAGAAATGGACTAAGCCTGTCCGACTTGCATTCATAAAGGCCCAATAAAAGGGTCATCGGGTTATCTGTATGGTATGCTCATAAGGACTACGAACCTCATATCCACATATCTATATACACTAAAGCGAAGGATTGCCTATGTAGGCAACTCCTAATTTCTTAGTTTTTATATAATTGCCACGTGTTACTTTCCCTCTTCAATTTTCTCTTAGTTGGATTCTAAAATGGTTACTCCCTCTCCTATCCCTATTATTTTTCTCACTCATATCTCCTTTATTCCTATTTCTTCTCACCCACATCTCTCTCTTTCTCTCTTAAAAATACCGCATCTCCTACTTTTAACTCTACTTCCTCCTTAAAAATCCTACAAGCATTGGATTACACGTGTAAACACTCACCCACTACACAGGGCATTTCCTTGTGTTCTGATGTAGTACAACATGTGGCAGCCTATGATTTTAGGCAAGATATTTTTCAGAAAAGAAATCAATGTAGAAAAAGTATTATCTATAAAGTTTCCTATGGTTTTTTTTTATTATTATTATTATTTAGAAAGATTTTCTTTTGTTAAGGATTTTGGTTTTATTAGGAACTGTTTTTATTTGTTAAGTGTTTATTTTAATGGAAGAAACATTTTAGAATATTAAAATTGTTATTTGGGTTAAAAAAGAAAATTCACAAAAAAATGTAATTTATAAGGTTTTGTACAGTGTGACTTCTTGATGAAATAACTTTTACACAGATATCCAATTGATGTGATTTTTGATGCATTGGAAAGAATATTTCGAGAGATACAACTATTATTTCATGACAAAAGGTCAAATTCAGACAATATCAAGGTGGAAATTTAAGAAAAAAAAAAAAAAAAAAAAAGATGCATTTGATTAAAATCTTTCTATAAGAATTTTTGGACGAATTTCTTTAGATTTGTTTAGGGATTTTCTATATTTTGGTTATCTAATTTATAAATAATCAGTAATGTAATTAGAAATTATTATAAATTTAATTTTTAAGTAAATTTTTGATTTATTGAGATTTTTTTTTCATCTAATTCTTGGTATTTTTCTTTGAAAAAGCATTAGTTGGTATTAGACATGATGTTGATTTTCCTATACTATGCCAAGGAGACGTGCAAATATTCGCGAAGTTCTAATAGATGAAGTGCACAAGCGTGATGATATTATATAAATTGCTCAATAGAAATGATGCTAAAACAGTAAAGAGCCACCATCCATGTTGCAGTAATTGTGGTTTAACGCCGAAACCAATCATCAAATCCATGTTTCGTGGAAGAGGATGTCGACAATATCTACATAACCCTTGTTTTTAGTATAAACCAAGGAGGAGGATATTGGTTAAAAAACTTATAAATTAACTAATACTATTTTAGATGATAGAAATCGGGGTGGATGATTGAAATCCCTGAATTCCATGAGAATTTGCAGTTGGAAGAGTTCCTTAATTCAGTCTTTACTACAAAATATATATATATATACATAACTAATTCATTGCAAGTGTTCCTTACATAGAATCATCTCAAATTGATTGTGATTCCATATTTTAGGATTCAGAGGATTTACATACAAATTTTTCTAATTTTCGATTTTATGATGAACCTATATATGATTATGATGGTTTTATATTCGATAAACCTTTATACAATAATGATATATTTGATGTATTACCAGAGATGAAGTGTCCGATTTTTGTTAAATATGATAATCAGTTGCTAGTGATGACGGATTATGAAGATGTATTTATGTCTATCCATCACCACCTAGATAAAATATTTTTTAGGATGATTTGTTTGAGGATTTGAGTGGGAAGAAAGATTTTGGATGCAACTTTGAACATCTGATGTGGTTAATATCAAACATTATACTTATCATTTTAGTGAAGATGTATTGAATTCAATGAAGAATATTTTTCAACTTGGGGAGAATAATGCAGTGCGACACATGGCATCCTGTGATTTTAGACATAATATTTTTTAGATAAAAAATCAAGACAGAAAAAGCAATTACCTATAGGGTTCATATGTTTTTTTTTTAATTATTATTTAAAAAAGTTTTCTTTTCTTATGTATTTTGGTTTTATTAGGAAATGTTTCTATTTGTTAATTTAGAATATTAGGCTTGACTATATCATGTTCCCTAAAAATAAAAGAAATCATTAGGAAAAAACAATTGAAAATAATTGTGCGATGATCATCCAAAGAGAGGTGTCTCCTTATCAAAGTTACTTCCATAATTACTGCAAATTACAAACTGATTTAGTAAATTATGTATCTGATTCGGCAAATTGTCCCTTCAATTTGAAAATCATTTTGCAGACTTTGAACCACCTAAATTTAACCTAACTTTGAAGTAGGTAATTGTAGACAGATTTTTTGTGAATGTTGATGACTAAAGGCAGATTGGTAAATTTACTCAAAATAGGAAACAGAGGAACTGGAACACCACAGAAATTGTGAATTACCTGCCGATGCAGTGGCAATGACCTCCATCTTTGAATCTCTGGGGTGGAGAGCCAGCCTGGTTCTGTAGTGATTATGAGAGGTATAGAAATCAGCGAGCGCCATGGATATGCAGCTATTGCTTATCTTCCCCACCAAAGTTCCCATATCAAGAACCACTCCCACATGTAACTGGACTGTTGTGTTGGGAATGCTATCTGGGGCCATTTCTGAGTCAGCGCACCCCAGCATCATCAGAGAGTAAAAGAAGCAGGAGAGAATTTTGGAGGGGTTCATCTCTATATTTGGCTGAAGACCCAAAATTTTGAGATCTCTTTATCTCATTCACCTAAATTCTAATTCTTCCGGTCTTCGTCTGCCCAACAAGTCAACTCCTCCAGATTTTAAATACATGGTACTGTCACAACCCACACTACACTCTACATGCCTGCCCAGCTTTTTTCTCCAGATTTTCAATATGACATTTACCATGTCATATTGAAAATGTCCATAATTGAAAAGGAAGATGGATGGCCTATGATCAATTATGGAAGCTGCGTCCGGACCAAATAACATCCTGCTATGTCCTATAGTTGGTAAATTTTTTTTAAGTGTTAGGTCAAAATCATGCTATGTTATTTAAAAGTGAAAGGAAAGTTATATGTAAGGACGTAGTAATGATGACCGATATCCATCCCTAGTTAGAACGAGTAAAAGCTTATGCATATCATGATTTTAATATGTTATGGGAACAAATGTTCTGTCTAGGATTTTATGTCCTACCGTGTCTTGCAAACAAAGGCTGACTGCATAGGGTTAAAACTGTAAAAACAATTTTCAAATGTAAATAATAGGTACAATAAAAATGGTTGTATAGGGTTAAAACGGTAAAAACAAACAAGTATTCAAATAAACATTTGTTCCCTACTTAAAAGAGGTACCAAATTCAAAAATCTATCACGTCTCAGTCTGATAAAGGATATAGTCGGACAACAAAATTCTGGACAGAACATTTTCTTCCTTACAGAAAAATCTAACGTGACTCAACAAACCTGGAGTAGGTCTATTTTATTAAACCCTATTATCATTGTCATGGTCGTACTTACGGTTATCATCCTCATTATTATCATTTGATTTGATGAAGTAATATCATAAATACAATAGAGAAAGACTTAGAAAGTTTAAGATGAATGCCAAAAATTCAAATACGATCCCACAACTTAATAAAAAATTTATTGAAAACAAGTTTTAATATAAAAATAAATAAATAAATATTAGGACTACTTCAATATTGAGTATAATAAACAAGGGAGCGAATGTTCTGTCCAGGATGGTGCCTTGGACAACAGGGGACGACATGTGGAAGAAAATTGGGAGGATTTTGAAATTTCATCTAACCCCATCAGATCCTTCCATGTGTCATCCCCTGCTGTCCATGACACCATTCTGGTCACCAAATCCTTGATAGGACATTTTCTCGCTTGAATAAATATCTAACGTGGTTCAACAACCCTGGAGTCGATCTATGTTTTATTATACCCTATTATCATGGTCATGGTCAGTCTTGCCATTCTTTTGCCATTCTTTCCTTAGTAGCTGGTGCCACTAGGAAGAAACGGAACCGTATCCTCTGGTCCACTTCCATCGTGCTTTACTATGCTCCATAAAGGTAGGATTAGGCACGTGCTCAGAACATTACGGAGAGTAAAACCGAAAAGACTGACAATTGTTTTCTTGAACACATGTCCCCTCTTACTTGAATGGAGCACAGTGGAGCACGATGAGAGTGGACCAAAGGATACGTCTATGGAAGAAATAGAGAGACGAAGATTAGCCTACTCCATTTTTATCTTAGCAATAACATCGACTTTAACATGGTGCATGGAAACTTCTTATAAGAAATTCTAGAACTATAGGAAATGTTGGACACCATTTGATAATTTTTGTGTTTACTGTAGTCTTTTTATCACCATGCTGCCTCCATGTTGGAAATATCATTGCGCCAAAGTTTTGTAGGGAAAGGAACAGATGCCTCTTGATCAACTTTGAAACTAGCACCTAAAATTTGTACAAATTGCAATTAAGGGTTTACACCTCACAAATGTGTACAATGACATAAAATCCATACATGGACCTCAAACTTATAACTTAGGCCTAGTTGAATAGACAAATTCATTGGACATAGTCTGGGTTTTAAACAATAACCCATAAAACATTAAACCTATATCTCAACCCAATAATAGGCTCAAAATCCAGTTTACATGGGACTCACATGAGAAAAATTTGAATAAGTTTAAATATAGATTCTTTTAGGTAAAGAACGAAAGCTATAGGGACCTCAAATACCCACCTTTTTAGGGCAGTTTCTCTCATTCATACATGTGTTTTTAATTATGTTAAAGTCCATGCTTGTTAAATGTAAAGTTATTAGTTTGGACCACTCCCGTGGTGTGATAATTATAGTTGCACCTATGACAGTTTTAAACTGCCTACATACCTGATCTTATATGGTTCAGTATATTCCTAGGGTTTTGTCGGGATCAAACTATATGTAGTTGTAGGAGTTTGTTGTATGTTCAGGAGGTGCTGACTGAGATGCAAAATCAGTAGCAAAACTGATTACGAGTTTCACAACCGATTTTGCCTAAATCAATTGCTGGTTTTGCAATTGGTTTCGACTGAATTTTTCTATACTTTTGATTTGGGTTATAATTTTTGGGCTGTTCTTGGGTATTTTTGTTTAGGTATTAACAAATACTCTAAATCATGTCTAAATTCATTTTAGGACACACAAAATGACATGCATGCATGTGGTATACCTTCTTAGTGTGCCTCTTTCCTGTGCTCTTCCTTAGGTCTTTGGTCTTTCTTAGCTTCATGAGTTGAATTTGTGAGATCACATAGGACACTTACAAAACTCCTAGCACTACCCAAATGCCCATGGGATTGACATACATCAACAACTATGAAAAAGTATGTCTGAAGCTTCAAGTATATGGAGGGTCTTGGAAATGCTCTAGAACTTCGTCTTATCTTTGTAGCACTCTTGATTGAAGCCTTCTAAAAATATCTTTCCTATTATGTAAAAGAGTTGTGTTTATAGAATTGAAGGTGGAATTTTGCCAAAGCCTTGATTGGGTGTTAATTAGATGTCCTTCTGTTTTTTTAGTTTGAATAAGTGGTTCCACCTTGCTTATTTGGAAAGAAAACAATTTATGAATTATTTTGTATTCCACGCCAAGATATAGTTCAATTGTTAAAGGTACAATTCAATGGCAATTCTTAATTTTGATCTTTCATTAAGTTTAAATTCCTACTCTATAGCAAATATGAAAGATCATATGAAAAATGTTATACATGCCATATAGAGATAGAGAGAAGGGACAATACACACCATAAGCAAACACACAACACAATGTTTATAGTGGTTCGACACTCATGCCTACATCCACTCTCAAAACTCACAATGGACCTACTGAATTTTATTTAGATTACATTACATTAAAATCAAGGTTAAAATTTATAACCTATCTACTTGCAAAGCAAGCTCTACTCCTGGTGACTCCAGCGGGAGTAGTCTATACCCGGTGTCTCCGACGGGTATGGTCTACACCCGATGTCTCCAACGGGTGCTAAGGTCTCAAAGTAATTTAAATAGAAGTCAATACTTGTTACCTCACAAGGTTGATGTATTGCTTGATGCACATAAAGGTGGTTGCTCTTTTGTTGAGCTTATGTGCCAATAAGATTCACCAAGCTTCTAAGAGTTCCCTTTTTCTTCTTTGAGCTTCTTTCAAGGGTTTACTTGAGAGTAAACCCTTCACCTTTCTTTCCTTTTCTTGTTCTTCCTATATAGAGTGTAGGGGAAGCACTTAAAGGCTCCTTGATCATCAATTAATGCTCATAGGAGTGAGATTTTGGTAATTAGGAGGTGTAAATGCCTTAGCTCTCTCTTCTCTTTTGTATTTAATGTGATTTGGGTGTTCTTGTGTGTTAAAGAGATCTCTTAAACTTCTCTCATAATTGTAGGGGACGAGCAAAATCGTGCACCCTTGATTTGACATCGATCCTAAAGGTCAAAAATTGTAGATGTAGATTTGTTTTTATGTTTGAATTTCTACGATTATGGATCGATCCGACTATATCGGAATAATCTGCCTAGATCAATCTGGCATCCCCGGATTGATCTGGTATCTCAGTCTAAGACACCCAAGCTTTACTGGATCAATCTGGTAACTAGCGGATTGATCCGACACCCCTTGGATAGATCCAATTCCCCTATTTTTCTACCATTTTTCCTAGAGCCTACTCCCAATCACTTGGGAACCTATGTAGGTGGCATGTATAGGTCCATAAGGTTATGTAAGGTGTCTTTTGATCTTTTTAACCTATGTTTATCATATTGTATACCTTTACAAACCCTTTTGTGCTTGATGAACCTCGAGTCTTCAAGACTTTGAACCTTGGCAGTCTTGGGAACGGATCATCCTCGACTTCAAGTGATGGAGCTCATCTTCCTTCTTGGAAACCAACACTTGATGAATACAGACATAACTATGATGTGCAATGTGCTCATGCCATGTCTAATCTACCACTCCATGTATTTTACACAATATAGAATTGACAATATACATCAGCATTGACATGTGCCTGTGCAAGGGTCAAAATTGTGGGATATGCAAGTGAAGGATGATTACAAAATGGTCACATGTTCACGCAGCCAATCTCGTAAGAAAGTCGGGCAATCATAGAATAGAGCTCATCGATGTTGAGTACAATATGAGAGATTAGCAATAGGGATGTGATCATGCGAGTTAGGGTCTTCTTGCCCCAAGATGTTGAAAATGACTCCATTGATATGATGACAACTTATATGCTTATAAGAGTTGTTCTAAGATGACTAGGGTGAACGCTCTGAACTTGATCAGGTTCGAGAAATCACCGAACCTCTTCCAACTTCTTTCCATTAAGAGGTTGAAAGGACAATGTATATGTTCCCCTCAAGCTTTGTTGGGCATAGAAAACTTGGAGATGCCTAATGCATAAAAGTCTTTGAAGTAGCTAGGCTTGTGGGTCGGGATAATAGCATCTATGTCGAGGAGAGTTCACAATCCAAGAAAGATTCAAGCTCTTCGATGGTGGGTGTGAAATCTTGTTCTCTAAAGCGAAAAACCATAGATGAAGGGTTTCAAATTGAGCTTGTTGTTTCTAAAAGAGGCGAGTCCAAGTTGATGTATGCCAATGTCAAAGTGGTTCCGAGCTAGCTTTGGTTTAGCCAAATTTCTTGCTTCTCCGAAAAAAGGGTAATTAAGACATTTACAAAATTTATGGAGGCCGAGGGGTAGGACTCCAAATATATGAGTCTCTGATTCATGTTTTGACAACAAACATGAAAAGAAGGTCAAGAATATGATATCATTGCTAAAGGCGAAGTTCATCATAAATAAAGCTAATGCCTGAATTTCAGGCATTAGGAAGACATTCAGGTATTGGGAGTGGTTGCAAGATTAGAAGGCTTGCGAGCCTGTCTTCGTTGCTTCATTGTTTGAACAATCATAAACTGAGAGAGAGCTTCTCAAGAGACTTCCCTCAACCTTCCAACTTAAAAGCATTTGAAATTGAAACTTGACAATGGCCCAAGGTGGATCATCATAATACTTGCCCTTTCTTTCGGGACAAGAGACCGAGCTATGGAAGAATCCGATGGCGAATGGGGTAAGATCTTCATCACTCTTTCAATTGTAAATTGATTTCCATTGATTTTAAACAAGCTTTTCTATCTCTTTTTTTTTAATTCTTTATTTGAAGTTTCATGAATTCCTTAAAACTTTGCATTTGTTTTAGAAGATTTTGGATTTACAAAAATTTTAATATTGGGATTATAAATTTGAATTATCTTTTGTTTGTTTTGTGTTTAGAACTTGTTTAAGTAGTATAGAGAGGTTATTAGATAGTTAAACAATGATTTTGGAATGCCTTGACACCTGAAACTCATGGCCCTAAATTACAGCCGTAACGCCTGAATTTTCAACCAATTAAAAATAGGCGTTAAAAATTTAGGCATTGAAAAAAATTCGATCGTTAAGCCTGAGACCAAAAATTACATTTACTGTTTTTTTGTTATTTCCTTTTATTTAAGCATTATTTAACTTGTTTGTTGTGCATTTTTGTACCCAAGTTAGGGACAAAGTTGAGAGGCATGGATCTTGGTCTGGAGTCAAGACCTTGTGGGAGCGCATGTGTTCCAAGGTCCAGGAATGGGTAATTAAGATGGGTTTTGGTCTATTCCTTACCCTGTCCATGTTGAAGGCAGACCGGGCAGTAATGATGGCATTACCGGAGAGGTGGTCGTTGGTGACCTGTACTTTTCATTTGCCCATGAGGGAGATTGGGATGCCCCCCATTGATTTCTACATGATGATGGGGCTTCTAATTGGTGGCACCCCTCCTTTGTCAATTAATGAGCTTAATTTGGAGATGGTTAGGAGATGCAACTGGCCTCAGCCCATAGAGTATTACAAGGGTACCAAAGGTATCCAAGCTTCTTGGTTCGAGACAAAATATGTTTGAGCCACAGACGAGAGTTCAAAGAAAGAGAGGGATTACTCAACCCGAACCCTCCTACTTTACATGCTCACTTAGTCAGTCTTTTGCCTGAAGAGTGATCGGGTATACTTCTGGATGTTACTGGCACTCGAAGAACTAGACAAAGTAGGGTCCTATAGTTGGGGTAGATCCACCCTAGGGTGGATGTACTCTAACTTAAGTGAGGTCTCGAGTGGGCAAGGTTCTCCCATCTTCTTGGGATTGTGTTTTCTTTGGAAGGTATAGTTCTTTATGTTTTTATTTAATTTTGCTTCCTTCTCCTTTATTTACTTTACATTGATTAACACTCAACTTCTTTACAGGTGTGGTGTTGCAAGCACTTTCCACCCTTGGCTCCTGCATAAAAGAACGAGGAGATGTTTCATTTCCCTTGTGTGGCAAGGTGGATGGTTTTGAACATTCATCACAAGGTCTGCAAGTCTATCTCTATCTTCCGATGAGACCTAGACCTCTTGATGGCTACTTAGATAAGTACACAATCTCTTTTTGTTTTATTTAAATGTTTATTTACTTTTGAAATCGTGTTATAACTCTTATTGTGCTTTGTGCAGGTTAAATAGCATCTTTGGACCAAGTGGGTCTTGAAGAGGACATTGCTCTTGCCCAGACCTCAGCTTGGACTTGGTCTCGTTAAAGGATCGCATTGGTAATTATTGACGAGATTACCATGTACCTCGGGGAGAGGTGTTCGGGTCAGGTTGGGGTAAGAGTGAAGGATTTTGTGGTCCCACATTCGCCCCCTGGGTAATTGATACAAAGGGTGAGGTTGGCAGAGAAGAGATATGCATTGATGCCTCGGTCTTCCTAGATTGGGGCAGAGATTATAAAGAGTGGTGGGCCATTTAGTCTTGTGGGACTTTAGGCGGCCCTATTGAACCCCAAGTGAGTTTATTTTATTTGTTTTGCAAAGCTTTTTATTATACTTCATTCATTTCATTTTAAATAAAAAATTTAATGATGGTTTGACTTGTTTGACTTTATCAAGCAACCGAGACCTAGCCCGTAGACTAACCCGTGCCTCCTACTAGAAGAGGAAAGAAGAGAAAGGCTCTTGTGGTGGAGCCTGATCTAGTAAGAGTGATACCCAAGGCGGTGATAGTAACCAACCTCGAGGGTAGAGTTAGTGAGGAGTCTTTGCCTGACGTTGAGCTTCCCGAGGGGTGGGTACCTCAAGAGATTGTGACACAGGTATGACTTAATAATATATTTTTTTAATAATGCTTCTTTTAAAAGCTGCAAATTTTAAGATGTTTGATAGAGTTGTGTACTTATTGCAGGTTTTGAGGGAGGTGTACTCAAGTGCCCTCCACAAGCTAGCAAGGTGCTTTGCTTTGGTGGGGCAAAGCATTGGGCTTATTTGATGGAGGCTTTGGTCCTAAAGGAAGGGCATAAGAAGGAGATTGATGAGACAAAAAATGAATGCTAGTTTTCTTTTCCAAATACATTCCTTTTTAAAGATTCTATGTTTAATTTTAATGTTATTTTGATTTATTTTGTAGTAATTGAAGCAGATCCCCATTCTTGGGGATGGAGGTGGTGATGAGGGGGAAAACAAGATTCCTTCTACTGAAGTTAAGATTGGTGGGCTTAGGGGCTTAGGATGTGATGGAATTGAGTATGTACCTCCTTTATAGGCGGTAGAGGGGATAGATCTTGTTACGTAAGGAGTGGCTACAACTATACCCTTAGGAGATGCTGTTGTTTGCTTTGGGGCAGGCCACTCATGTTCTCAGAAGAAGCAAGGGGTGAGGAGAGGGACATTCAGGGAGAGAAGGGCTGAATTGGAAGCCAATCCTCCTATAGAGGATGAGGAGGAGGAGGATTAGAGAGGAGTTAATGTGTATTTTTTCTTTAGAAAACAACTTTCTTCGAAGACAATGTTTCATGAGAGAGATAGACTTAGACATTATGTACTTTGTTTATTTTAACTTTGGATGTTTAGATGTGAATGTTTTATTTTATTTTATGAAATGGTTTGCATTTTGTTTCCTTCGTGGGATGTCAACGCAATCTATGCCATTGAGTTACATATATTATGGAAAAAGGGGTGAGAGATACTCAAACTTAGATAAGAAAGTGAAATCTAGTCTTAAAAAATAAGTTTGAACTAGTTTTTCAAAATTTAGACATGAATTCCTTGTTCTTTTTTTTATCAATCATGCAAGCAATCAATCAAAATCACGACAAACAAACCTAAAGCTAGACCTCTAAGCTATTGAGTGTAGCCTAAATAACTTTAACCTGAAAATGACTAAATATGCATGCTTTTTGAGATTCTAAAAGATAAAGTGTACTGGTTAAAACACCTCCCCGAAAAAGATCGGATCATAGAGTGGTAACTAGCTTGGGTAACTCAAAATCACCACGCTAACATAGCAACAACTGCTTAGACGTTGTTACTATCCTATGTGGTGATCCAATGTCTATCCATTGATGGGTAATGACCTAGATAAGGGCTTATGAGAGTGATGTATTGGTGCAATGTTGTATACTTGGACTCATTTTGTGTAAAGTATAAAATAACAAAGATGTGTTGCATACAAGTTGTTCCAATGTGAGTTTTGGTCCTACTAACTAATTCAAGCTGCCTTAAAGCTATGTGAGCATTTTTCTATCCTATGCATGACAATTTGGAGTGAATGTTAAAGATAGAGTGTTATCCTAACTAACTAATGAAGTGACCTAAGTCTAATCTAAAACAAGTAGGCAAGTGAGAAAGCAAGTAGACATGTGAGAAAGCATGTATTTGGCATAAATTAAAACTTGCACATGTGGAGATTAAACATAGTCCCCAGTGGAGTCGCCATTCTGTGGACATGGGGTGCCCACTTCAACTCTTACTTCACTTGGGGCCAACCCCCTTTCTATGCGATGGTTGGCTTTGCTTAGAGTCACCACCAACTAAGGTTTTAATCGATAGAGTTGGACATCGGTTCTCCTCTTTCGGGGAAGAGGGGAAGTCTAGACCCGAAGATTTAGGGCTTAACTCCTAATACTAGTCAATGTTCCTAAGATTTAGGGTAAGTTGTTTGGTTGTATTTGGGGAAGGTGTTAGGCACCCTAAATACTAGCTTTTTTAGGGCAACTTCTCTCATTTATACAAGTTTTAGTTTTATACCAAAGTCCATGCATTGTATATGTTGAATTGGAAGCTTGCTGGATTTTTCTCATGCTTAATGCCTGATTTTTCAACACCTGGATTTAATTCAAGATGAAAATCAGGCGTTGGCTTATGAACAGTCCAAAAACTGTTCCTTAATTTGTCTTATTCTAATTATAGGAGTCTCCTCATGGGTTAAGTTTTTAGAGAGATGGTGGACCCCTCTAAATGGCTCACTGGTTAATTCCTTAGGGTTAGGTGTCAACCTTAATGGAAGGGAAATAAAGGGAAAGAAATTATTTCTTTCTATCTCATGGGCTTAACATCTGTTTTTCATCTCAACGCTTGATTTTCCAACGCCTGAATTTTAATTCAGGGTGAAAATCAGGCGTTAGGAAAGCTGATCAGATCAGAACCTTTGTGCAATCTTTTGGGAAGGTTTGGTGGGTCCCAACACTATGAGACCCATGGTTTGGGTTAAGGGAAGTTTCCTAGGGTTACACTGTGCAACCCTAGGGGTCCTAGATGTAGGCCATGCAGAGATACGATCTCTCAAAGTAGGCCATATAATCATCTGTTATAGGCCTAACGCCTATATTTTAGTCAGACGCTTGAATTTTCAACGCCTGAATTTTAATTCAAGGGAAATTTAGGTGTTGGGTGTTAAACCAGCAGCCAATTTAGGGTTTAGGCCACTAAGGTAGGGCTTAGAGGGGCAGGGTCTCTCTTGGGTCCATGCACTGACCCTAGGGTGGACTTGTACTTAACTAAATTTTGGAAGAAGTGATTTTTAAACCTAGGCTTAACGCCTAAAATTCACTCCAACACCTGAATTTCCATCCAACGCCTAAAATTAAATTCAGGCATTGGGACAAAAATAACGGCCCACAGAGGTGCATATGCACAGGATTAAATTTTAGAGCCTAATTTGGCCATAGGACAGGGCTAGAGAAGAATCAGGGCTCCCTGGGGTGGGTCCCAAATCTCGATGCTTGATTTTTCTCCTGACACTTGTTTGTTCAACGCCTGATTTTTAATTCCATAAAAATCAGGTGTTAGTTAATGGGAGAAAATCCAGCAACTGGATTTCTCTATTGTGGAGCCCTTAGGGTTTTGTAAAAATTATGAAATTAAGCATGCTAGCAGGAGATATATACATGAACATCATATAAAAATTTGACCTTCAGATCATGCATATAAAATTCAAAATAAAATCATCAAATACTCATCAAAACTAGGTCTCAAAATACCCATTTTTTGGGTCTGTTTAGGGGGGCCATCTCGAGGCCTTCCACAGCTCCTAAATTCATGAAATTAAATCTAGTATATCATGTATATGTCTAGTCTAACATAGTAAAATTTGGGCTCAAGTAGCCCACTAAAAATTCACAAGAAAATTGACATGGTAATTGGTAAAAAATGAAAGCAAGTAGAGGTTGTTGAGCCTCTACTATGTAACCTGAGTTAGAGCAGTGCTCTAGCATGAATTAGACAACATAACAACATGCTAATTTAATGTATGATGAAGGGGGAGTGAATTGAAGTTAGGTTTAGGCTTACCTTGGGCCCAAAGTGGCCTGGGGTTTGAAAATCTGCTCTTTTTCATCCTCTTCTTCTTTTGCCTTAGAATTTTTTAGGGTTTTTGTTCCCAACCCAGGGCTGCACGAATTTGAGGCTATATATAGCCCCCAAAATGGTGCAATGGAGGGTTAGGATTGAGCTTAGGGTTTGCTAGATGAAGGGCTAGGATGATGTCTATCCTAAACTAGGTGGAGGGCTAGGATTAATTCAACTAAAATGAGGTGGAAGGTAGGGATGTGCTTGGCTAAAATGAGGT
The DNA here is from genome assembly GCA_025762735.1 of Platanus orientalis. Lineage (NCBI taxonomy): Eukaryota > Viridiplantae > Streptophyta > Magnoliopsida > Proteales > Platanaceae > Platanus > Platanus orientalis. Next base: position 25,633 of record JAOXJP010181803.1, read on the forward strand.
GGAGGGTAGGGATTGAATTGTGTTTATTGACATGGATTGATGAGGTGGAAGGGGAGCATGGGAGATGCCTTTTAGGGCAATCCCATTGTTTGCAATCTTTAAGGGTATGGCATGAGATGCCCAATGGGGAAGTGTGATAAGCTCTCTAGGGATTTGAAATTCAAGGTGAAGATCTAAGGGAGGATGATGAAAAATCAGATGGGAAGATGCCAATCCAAGGGCTGCTAAAAATGGCCTTAAGATGTGAATGCATTTAATGTTAAATATCTCATTTGATGACTAATGCTCCTTTTTTATTTTTTTAACCCCCTCTCTGCCTTCACTCCTCGAGAGCTCTCAAGCTCGGAAGTCAGCTCAGTCAATGTCAATTTCAAAGGTCACAGATGCTTTGGTCGTACTAGTCCAATTGGAACTAAATTACGAAAAGGGTAAGGGGGTAAAATCAGGGTTTTTTACCTAAAAATCTCTCAGATGTATTTTAAAAGGGAAAGATGGTAAAATTGATCCAAGAATCGCCTAGGGTTAGATGACCTTGGATCTAGGTGATTCACAGCTTCTGACTATACAAGATTATGGTACCTGAGCAGGAAATTAGGTCAAAAATCATTTTTCAAGCGATTTGACAAAATTGGACAAGTAATGATGCTAGTTTTTCTATAAAATGCTATCATGGGCCGTATCTAAGAGATTTAAATCTTAAGGAGTCCTTCAGTTATAAGAGCTAATAGATTAGCTGTTGGTGTAACACCCCGCACCATGACACACATATTATTATACACGTGTCACACTTAGAATGCTAACACATGTCACATAAGTTCTGTACACACATAGTATCA
>JAOXJP010181804.1:0-12443 GCA_025762735.1 Platanus orientalis
ATCAATCAAGATCATCTTGTGGAAGTGTGAAGGGCTCACGGACTATCCTCTCTCACCCCTTCTCATGCCTTGTTGACAGTTTTTTTTAGGGACCCACCTATTTTCATATGGCTGCAGGCGTTAAAACAGGAGTAAAAGCTATCGCGGGAGATTTGAATCTATCTCCTATTTATTAGGAATTGGTTTGTGAGTTTTATACAAGGTGATAATAACCCTGGGGCGACACAAAGGGTGGAAGAATCAGTTACAAATCTGTTTGGAATCCAAACTTACATCTACATCAACTTCTAGGCTGGCGGTGATGCTAGGAACATGTCAAATCTTCATTACTTCATCCAAGTTTCAAATTTCAGCCACAGGGATCATGGTTTGAAGTTGTTCCATCATTTGAAAGTAATATCGGAAGGTTCTATCATCAAGCTAGGTCCCAATTCACGGTTCTAACTCACTCGAATCCATACATGCATCGGTATTGACTGGTTAGCTTTCCCCTTGGTCACGGCTGATAATTTTTCTGTGCTGAACCTATTTTATCCTAATTTAATCTTGTTACAGCATTTTAATCATGCATAAACCCTGCACCAAGTATCCTATACAGTTATCTCCTAATCCTTAGTAGTTTCCTTCACTATTATTTTTGGATTTGTACACTTTACATTCTCTGTTTTACGCCTTCAGCAACTTTGGGGCAGCAACCTTACACTTCATTGTTCTCTAAATTAGTAGATACTCATTTCATATTGCGTAGGTAATTTTGTTTAATTACTTTGTAAACTTTAATTCTTAACATACATATTGAATTTAACTTAAAGAATCATTTGAATTAATGTGTGGATATACAAGTAGGAATCTTGTTTATCTTTACTAATTACTTTATTTATTTTAGTCCTATCTCCTGTGCACACACCCACTAACCTACATGCATGCTGCATCATAATGTCTATTGGGTTTAGGTATATTAAGTCCACCTCTAAAGCTAGACATCAAAATAACTGCCGGCTACTTGCTTGTCCGGCTCCTCTTGGGAATCATCAACAAATGAACTAGGTCTCAATTCTCTAGGCCTTTAGGAGCTTCACTATTTATAGTTGATAAACATTTTGGGTGTGATGGGAATGTTCAGTAAGCAAAGTTTACATTCTAAATTTTATAGTAGACATTACTCATTAAGATAGATTCAATCAAGAAAAAGAAAACCAGTTCAGTTTATGAATCCATGCAAGAAATTTATTTTTTTTTTGAATAACTATAATTTAAACAATTAAAAAAAGGGAGGGGGGGTGATAGAGTACAATGACCAGGGAGGTCATAAGCAAAAAAGAAATACAAGGGAAGTTACATGAGACAAAAGAAAACACTAAACAGAGAAAAAAAATACAGGAGAACCAATTCCTTATAGGTCATTGATGGAGATGCCCTCAAATTCCTTTGTAGTTATAAGCTATAACCCACGATGCTACCTCGAATGTGAGGGAGTTGATAAGTTGTGAAGAGGACTTCGATGAGCCTTCAATATTCTTCTGTTGCACTCTTTCCAAATACCCCAGCAAATTCTATGAATAAGAGTTGCCTAAAATTTCTTACCCCTCGGATTAGAGAATGGAACTTGTACAAATCCGATGCAAATCAAGCTTTCAAATAAAAAACAAGTAACTCAATGAAATATTATGATTTCAAAACAAGAAGTACTATCAATGTAATTGTTTACACAGTATAAATCCATGACTGTAAAATCATGCATGCACATGATCTAAACATACATGAATCATATTCACTTGCACACTAAAGGTGTGTCAATAAAGCTATTGTTGTAGTCATCAGCTGTTGAAGTCACACTCTGGTGCATATAATGAGCACATCTATAATATTGATGTTGTCATAATCTTGCACATAAAATCAACATGCCAATAATGTGATGAGGACATCGGGTCTAGGTGCGAGTTCCAGGTCTAGCAGAGGAGGCGCAGGAGGGATACAACCATGCTTTGGTTCCATTGGTATTGTTCTTTTTATTTATTTATTTTATGTCACATGTTGGTGAAGATATTTTAGTCCTTAGGTGTTATGTATGGGTATTTTTGTTATTATTATTGATTTGAGGTTATTTTTGTCATGAGAGAATAAGAAAAGGGGGTTAATAGAGTCCAGTTTCTAATTTGTAATAGAAACCTAGCCGTGAGACTATTTATAGAGTCCACAACTAACCTATTTGGTTATGCAATAAATTTTGAAAAAGTTCTCACGTTTTGGTGTCTCTTCTTCCTCTTGGCTATAGTTGAAGAACCCTAACACCCTGTAATGGGTCTAGGTCTCTACTTAATTTAACACTAGTGGTGGAGGCCACTCCTTCCTCTTGGGTTAAAGGTTCTTCTTCTCCTTCCCCTTCTTTTTTTCTTCTTGTTTTGCTACTTTTACAGGTTTTTTTTATTGTTGAAACTAATAACTCACAGAGGAATCATCTCTACATCCATAGCTCTAAGGATTTGGTTGAAACAACTCTTCCAAGAGGTCAAAAAGGTCTGAACGATCCATTATCTAGCAAATACTTGAGAGGAGCTTCAGGTTGGAAGAAGTTTTATAGATGTGTGTCAGTACCAGGCGTGAAATAGGGCAGGTGGACAATTTTGGAAGATTGCACGCCAGCTGCATATGATCGAATCTTTGATTGATTTGAGACTTCTCAGACCTCCTAAACTCTTAGATGATCCTAAGGATCTTCCTGCAGAAAAACACACCATAGAAATTCAACAATTTTGGTTTAGGAAAACACAGGCGTGAAGACTTTTTTTTGAGTCGACTGTACGAGAATGACTACCAAGAGCAATCCTCCAAGATTTTAAGTGGTTAGACTTCTTTGAGATCCCCTAGACACTTGTACAATCAATATGAAGCAACAACCAAGGTTTTCTTTCACCCACGAAGGTGTTCATAACTTCATATCATATTTTCTTCCCCCAAGCGTTAAAACGGTGGGAAAAGTGTTTCACTGGAGCTTTGCTAGAGGGATTTTCTCCAGGCTTTTAGGAACACTTGGATGACCCTAGTGGGTGAATCCCACTTTTAAAAACTTCAAAATTCAAAAAAAATCCAAGTAGGCTCTTATAGGGCTGGTGGCACTAGCTTGGGAAGAGAATTTTGAAATTTTGAGAAATTCCCAAAATTGATTCCTGAGCTTGAACATTGATCACAAACAATCACAACATCATCAAAAAGGCTTTTTGCATTAGATTCAAGTACTACATCTCCAGTTTTGGTTTTCTTTTCGAATCGCCAAAGCTTAGGGACTTTTGGCATATTTGGCATAAAGGCTGGACCTAGGTTTTCCTTTTCTTGGCCTAAACTGATCATCCCTAAATTCTCAGTATTGATGAAAAATGCCATAGAATTCATTTTTATCAATTTATAAATTCTCTAGGGTTATTCAACCTACTTCCCTTGACCTCAGCCTAAGTTCGGCTTTCTGGGAAAATTTTCAGTCATAATATTTTGGCCCAAGTCTAAACCTAATTTTTTTCCCACCATAACTCAATAAAAGAAACATCACAATTAGGACTTTGATTGTTTATTAATTTTGTAAGCTCTAATTCTGTTTATTGTATATGAACCTAATTTAAAGAATTGTTTGAATTAGCATGTGAACTTGTGAGTAGGAATCTTGGTTATTTTTCTTTATTACTTTATCAATTTTATTCTTATCTCCTGAACATACACTTACTATCCTACATGCATGCTGTATCATAATGTTGTTGAAGACATTGGCTTTTACACATAAAAAACATGCCAATGACGCTGGTGAAGACATAGGCTCATGCATATACTCAACATGAGAATAATGTTGTTGAAGAAATAAGCTTGTGCATATAATAACACGCCACTAAAATTGCTGATTGTGCATAGAAGTACGTCCATAATATATTAATGCCGATGAAGATCATCATGATCTCAGGATTGTCTTCACAGTTCCTCAGAGGACAAAGCCTCTCGCTTCTTTTAGGAGGTCCATTTGGATCAAAATTCAAGGGTAGACAAATTTACACTCGGGCGTTCACCAGGCTGTCCCAAAATCGCAAACCAAAATTTGTCTGAAGTCAAAGCCTCTCCAAGGACTAAAGCTTCACTAAGACTGAAGTCTCTTACCCCACTCTCGGAGGTATCTATGGAGATCTAAAGTCTCCTTACCTTTGTCTCATAGGTAAATACGCATATATCAAACTTCTAGCTAATAGATATCCCTTGCCAACAGAATTCCATAAAAGAAAAACCTTAGAATCCAAAGTATATATATACATGCATACATGCATATATATGTATATATGTATGTATGTATTCTTCATTGTTAGCATATAATGCAATCCTACCCCTAGTAGTCTGGAGCTCCAAATGCCGGTTAGGGGTCCTGTGCTTTTCAAATTCGAGGAGATCTGGTTCCTTGAAGAGGATTTTAGGGAGGTGGTGGACTTTGAGTGAAACCGTGTGAGTTATTCTGGTAATCCAAGCAGGGTGTTTTTGTTGAAATGAAAATCTCTAAAATTTCGGTTGAAAGACTGGAATTCAGCCGGTTCTCTAAAGGATAATAAAGAGTTGTGTCAGAGGAGAATCAATGAGTTGGATTTATTCGAGGAAGAGCGGTATCTTTCCCGTGATGAGAGGATCAAGAGGAGGGATTCTTTGATGAAGAATTATCTTGGTTTTGCTCTCAAGGAGCAGACTTTGTGGAGACAACGGTCTAGGATCTCTTGGTTGAAAGGAGGTGATCGGAATACTACATTTTTCCATAAAGTGGCTTCCCATCGTAGAACCTCCAATAGTATTCTTGGCCTTTCGATAAATGGTAGGTGGTGAATTTGTATAGGGAAGATCATTCTAATAGACCAATCCAAGATGGGATGAACTTTGATTGTATTTATGGTATTGCAAGATTTATGCTTGAGAGACCGTTTTCAGAAGAGGAGGTGTGGAAGGTTGTTTCTAGAATGAAAGGGGTTTTCATCTCCTTTTTTCAAAAATGTTGGGATACGGTTAAAGGAGATCTTATGAAAGTTTTTGATGAATTCTATATTTCGAAAGAATTCTATGAGCAGTTAAATAATACTTATATTACTCTGATCCCCCAAGAAGAAGAATGCTTCAGAGTTGAAGGATTTTCGCCGCATTAGCCTGCTTAGTAATTTATACAAGATCATCTCTAAGACCTTAACCTCCAGTCTTAAGCTTGTTATGAAGGGTATCATTGAGCAACCCCAAAGCACTTTTGTTGAAGGGAGGCAAATCTTGAATAGTGTGGTAATTGCAAATGAGTTCATTGAAGATAGAAGTTTGTCTAGCCACATGGGCTTCTTTGCAAGCTTGATATGGAGAAGTCTTTTGACTATGTCAATTGGGATTTCCTCAATTATATTCTCGAGAGGATGGGGTTCGTTGTTAAGTGGAGAAGTTTGATTTTTTTTGTATTAGATCGGTTAACTTCTCGGTCTTGGTTAATGGGTGTCCTGCAGGTTTTTTCATAATCTCTAGAGGCTTAAGACAGGGTGATTCCTTGTCCCCCCTTTTGTTTATTATGGTTTCAAATGTCTTGAGTAAGTTGATTGGTAAGGCTAAGGGGACTATATCCTAGGGTTTGTGATTGGTTAAGGGGGTTGCTGGATTTCCCATTTGCAATTTACTGATGATTCCATGATTTTTTTGTGAAGCGTACATGAGGCAATTAGGTTTCCTGAGATGTATTCTTGTTTGTTTTGAGGTTGTATCGGGGCTTAAGATTAACCTGAATAAAAGTGAGTTGTCCATGATTGGTGTTGTTCCCAATATTGAGAGCTTGGCATGTTTTTTGGGTTGTAAAATTGGGAGTCTTCCGGCTTCTTATCTTGGGATGCCTCTAGGGGCAAACTTTAAATCCAAGTTGGTTTGGGAGCCAGTGATTGATAGGATTGGTGTGTGTTTGGACTCTTGGAAAGCGTCTTTGCTTTCAAAGGGTGGTAAGTTGACCCTCTTAAAATCTACCTTAGCATCCATTCCCAACTATTATTTGTCTTTGTTCACCATCCCGGCGTTGGTGGCTGCTAGATTGAGACCAAGTTTCGGAACTTTCTATGGAATGATACGGATGAAAAGCACCATTTCCACCTTGTTGATTAAAAGTCAATTTGTAGGATGGTTAAATATGGGGGTTTAGGGGTAAGGTCGATCAAAGATTACAATAAGGCTCTTCTTGCAAACTGGTTGTAGAGATTTGGAGTGGAGAGAGAGAGCCTATGGCAACAAGTTGTAGTGGCTAGCTTTGGGTTAAAGTCGGTTTAGGAATGTAAAGAGGTGCGGGTTAAGCATGAGTGTGGGATTTGGAAATCCATCCAAAAGATGCAGACCGTCTTTCGGAGCTTTATCCGCTTTAAGCTTGGATCAGGGATTGACATTAATTTTTGGGAGGATATTTGGGTGGAGTTGACTCTTCTTAAGGAGTCCTTTAGGATCCTGTATTGTCTTGCAATTGATCTTAAGGTATCAGTGGCGGATTCTTTTGATATCTCAGGTAACATCTGGGTGCCTAGGCTCCGAAGGGATTTTAATGATTGGGAGATGGGTGATTTGTGTAGTTTGTTAGGTCATCTTGATGAGATGAAGCCAGACCCTACTCGGAGGGATGATTAGGAATGGACCATCTAAAAAAAATGCACATTTACTTCTAAACATTTTTACATGGAGTTGGGTGGTAATAGCTCTAATCCTTTCCCTCATAATAGCATTTGGATCTCAGGTATCCCCTCAAAAATTGTGTTTTTCATTTGGAATGTTGTTCTGGATAAAATTCTCACATTTAACCATTTGAAAAGTAGAGGGTGACATTTGGCTAACAGATGTGTGTTTTGTCTAACCAAAGAGGAATCAGTGGACCACATTTTTATCCATTGCGCTGTTGCTAGTAAGGTTTGGGGGTTTTTCCTCTCTCACCTTTGCATCTCTTGGTCCTTGCCTTCCCATTTTGATGAGTTGATCTTTGGTTGGTGGATCAATAACTTGGAGGTTTTACCTTCAATCATTTGGTAGCGCACCTAGGGGATATCTGGAAGGAAAGGAACCGTAGGATCTTTGAGGACAAAGTGCGAAGTTTTGTGGAGATCTATCTTTACATTTATCAGATATTGTTTGACTGGATTTCTATTAGGGACAAGCTTATGGATGATGAGTGGTTTCTCCTGTGATGAGAGGATATGTAGTTTGTTTTGTTTCTTTGTGTTGTGGGTCTCTGTTTTGGCATTTTTCTTTTTTGTTTTGTTTCTCTCACTTCCTTGGTGATGTTTTTTTCTGTTTTTGCTTGTTGTTTCTGTTCTCCTTTTGATCAATAAAGTCTGCCCGTTTATCTATCAAAAAAAAAAAAATGATGCTTTTAATTTCTCATCATCTCAAAATATCATTCTTTTGGACAGTTCTAATAGAAATGCACATGTCCGTATTCAAACTCAACATTATGTAACAGGAGATATCTTTCAAATCACAAAATTTATGCAATTAAAATGCAGTCAAAATTTGTCAATACCTAATTTCCCAAATCAATCATAGCAATTGAATAAAATGCTCATTTTTATGGGATTAATCACTTTCAAGTTCTGGTTCAATCTTCTAATAATCCAAAACAATTTAATAAAAATGAACTATAAACTTTAGAATCATTAACCCACTTACCTTAAATCTTCTTGAATCCTCTAAATCCCCCTTGTTTCCTCACCCAAGGATTTGAGCAAGACCGTTTGGGTCTGTGTGTGTGTGTGTGTGTGTGTTGGGGGGTGTCACATAGATATATTATATACACATAATTATGTCTGCGGACATGCACACCCGTGCATGTAATGTTTGGGGGCCAGTTTGCTAGATTAGTCATGTGGCAAAGGGATCCACATGACCCAAGTGTCTTTCATGTGGCATAGGTGGTGGCCCAAAAGTCTTCCATGTATTCACCCTGTCATGGTCTTTTGCAAGTTTCATCCTGATAGCCATGTGCCATATTGCCCAAGAAAGGCCCACTTTTCGATGCATTCTTTTAATTAAAGATCTGAGATTTCAATGGCTGGCATTATTAGATGAGTCCAATACTTGGTGAGTTTAGAGATCATGTGGACTGGAGCAGTGAACATGTGGCCAATCCAGTAGGTCGCTTAGTTGATGGGTGGTCTGAATTGGTCATGACATCCCTCCACTTTGCTATAAGAGAGGGGGATCATGAAGCAAAGGGATCTAGATGATCGTATGTTGATAAAACATTTTTCTCTATGTATACATGTGTTGTGTATGTGTGCATGTGTGTGTAATATGCGGAGACAGGTTTGCCAAATGAGTGGTGAAGCAAAGGGATCTACATTGACCCAGGAATTTTACATGTTGCAGCTTAGGTGTGGGGGTCATGTCCATGTAAATGTGTGTGATAAAACCATTTTCCTTATGTATACATATTTGTTATGTGTGTAATATATGGAGATGGGTTTGCTAAATGAGTCGTGTAAAAGGGGTCTAATGACCCAGGAATTTTACATGTTGCAGCTTAGGTTGTGGCCCAAATGGGCTCCATGTGTTCACCATGTCACCCTCTTTTCATGTGGCATTTTTCAACCCAATAGCCGTGTGTCACATTGCAAAAATAAAGCCCCACTTTTCTGTGCGTTATTTTAATTTAAATTTTGAGATTGCAACAGCTGGCATTAATAGACGAAGAGTCCAATACATGGTATAGCATTAAGATCATGTGGACTTGAGAATTGAAAATATGGCTAATCCAATGGGTCTTTTATTAGATGGATAGTCTGTATTGGTCATGACCTTCCCCTATGTGGCTCAAATCGGGTTACTTAGCCAAAGAGATCTAGATGACATGTTCTTTTGATATATATTCACATATGTTGATAGATAGATAGCTTGATGGATTGAATTGTCTTTGGCAATTTGTTTACGTCCAAGTTTGAGTTTTTTTAAATGGGATTCTATAAGTTCTGGTTTCTTTCTTTCTTTTTTCTTTCTGTTTTGGTTTACTTTTTGCATTTCATTTTTGTTTTGGCAGCAAAATTTGTTCCACTTTGATCTTGGAATTTGATCGATGCATTGTAAATTGATATTTAGTTTCTAAAATTATCTGCCATGGACACTCTTTTCTGTCCAACTTTATCTTACCTTATCATGCTCTTGATGCAACATGCATATAGGTTTGTGAGTGTGTGCAATAGGACATTAGAGATGTATGACCAATTATAAATAAACACAATAAACTAGATTCCTATTCACCCACAGTGACACAAATTTTCAGATAGGGTTTGTAATGATTAGGAGTATAAATAGAGTTAAGGAACATGCAAATTTTAAATTAAAATAATCTTAATTAAATGTCTAGATATTTCCAACCAAAGATTAAGAACCACCCAATTTAATGTAAATGATTTATCAGAAAAGAAATATCAACAAAAAAGGGTTTGATTTATGGAAAGCTAAAAATTTAGAATGTATGTAATAAAAATTCAGAAAATAAGTAAAGTAGCTAATGAGGTGTGAGCATGAGGTCTTCCAGCTACTATTCAAAGGAAAAGAAAATAAAGAATTTTTTTAATATATATATATATATATATGTGTGCACAAAGGGGGAGATATTGTAGATGATGTTGCTCATAGAATTAAAGCGGGATGGTTGAAGTGGAGAGGTGTTTCTAGAGTGTTGTGTGATAAACAAATACCACCAAAATTTAAGGGAAAATTCTATAAGACAACTATAAGACCAGTCATGCTTTATGGAGCAAAATGTTGGGCAGCAAACAAACAACAAATACATAAAATGAGTGTGGCTGAAATGAGGATGTTGAGATGGATGAGTGATAAGACTAGAAAGGATAAAATTAGGAATGAATCCATTCATGGGAGCTTAGGTCTAGTACCAATAGATGATAAAATGAGGGAAAATCGATTGAGATCATTTGCGCATGTGCAACGAAGACCAATGACTATACCAATGAGACAGAGTGAGATAATACAAGTTAAAGGTGCTAGTAGGACTAAAGGAAGGCCAAAATTGACCTGGGTGGAAGTAGTAAGGAGGGACATGGTAGCTTGTAATTTAACGGCAAATATGGCTATAAACAAAGTGGAATGGTGGAACAGGATTTGTGTAGCCGACCCCAAATAATTGAGATAAGGTTGTTTGTTGTTGTTGTTGTACCTAACGTTAGGAAGAGAGTTTGACTTTTCCTAAATTCTATTTAAATGATTGTGGATAGGTATATATGCCCTTTAATTTTAAGTCCAAAAGACACAATTGATGTCTCTAAGGCTCAACAACTACAAATAAAAAGCCCAAAAAACACATATGCACCCTATAGACCTAAATTACACTGCTACAATATACCTTATTCTTAATGGACATGACAAGTGGCAGAGCCACTTGGGGGCAAGAGGCCCAAACTTTTGAAAAAGTCCCTAATACCATTAGGGAAATAAACAAATGTTCTATCCTGATATTGTATGCCATAGCATGTCCTCTACCACAGGTTGATACGTGATGATTTTTTGAATTTGGTGCATCTTTTAAATGAATAGAAAATGTTCATTTGAACACTACTTATTTCACCTTTTTAACCCTATACACCCCATTTTTATGAATACCTATTTTTTTATTTGAAAACTATTTTTACAGTTTTTACCCTATGCACCCAGTCTTTGTGCATAGGACATGGTAGAACATACAAAATCCTAGACTAACATTTATATTTTCTCCCCCTAGGAAAAATCAATATGTATTGGGTTAAATGATCTTTTATTCTCGGATATTTTGTACTCTCCAATTTTGAACAAAAAACATTATTGATAATTAATTGATTAAAAATAATAATAGCAATAAAATCCATATCACAAGATAAAAGATATCATAATAGTGAAAGTATATAGATTAATCAATCCTCATTTTTATAAAAAATAAATAAATCAATCTTACAAAAGTGTATATATGTATGTACATGCATGCCTCTCCATGGTATTTTTGCTTTTCCAAAAGAACCCCTCTTGTCGCATAGCTTGGCTTTCCATAATTCGAGTGTGAACTCAATTTTTTTGTTCATGAGCTTAGCTTGAAACTCAAGCCCAATTATTGCACTAAATGAGTACAAGGCGAATTATAATGGGTTTGATTCAGTATAAACTCGACTATTTGAATAAATGTGTTTAATATAATTAAAAATAATAATTTATTAAGCCTTAATTAAATTATAGTATCTGTGGGATTGCAAATTTGACTTATGTAACTTCATATTACAATTTGGACTGAAGTGAGCAAAGCTAAGTTGAGCTGAGCCTGACCTTGACCATAGCAGTAGCAAATTCTTAATTAACTAAGTTTAAATCTGGTTCATATCTCATAAGCTAAAATCAAGGTGAGATTAACTTTGATTAGCTCAACTCATTTACAAAACTAGTAAGATCCATTATAAGGGGAGGGGGTCCTTTGTACATTTAGTTTCATCTAGAATATTTAAACTCATTGACTCACTAACAAAGATGGAGCCCACCATGGCTACTAAGTGTCAAATGCAGAGGTTTTGTTTATAAGATATGCAATCATGCAAAATAAAATTCGTGAAAATATTGGGTATTCCAGATTTTGTTGACAAGGCACGTGTGAAGAGTCTAAAGAGAACAAATGAATCTTGTTTTTAGATTTGTTGACAAAGATGAACGCTTCCTTGATCTTGCATATGTTAAAGAAACATCAGCATTGACTCTTGAGAATGAAATATCTGTCATTTTTTTTTTTTCATTATAATTTTAATCTTCAAAATATTTATGAATATATGATGGTGCAAGCAATATGCATGGACACTTTTTGTTATACATTCATTGGGCTATAAAATACTTGATTGCATCTTGAATTGTGTTTATTTATAATATTTTTGTGTACTACAATATATAGTGGAATACATAATAAATAAATAAATAATCATCATAGTTTAAGTTCACCCCCCCCCAAGATAAATTTCTGGTTCCTTCATTAGACATGATCTACATATTCTATAAATAAAGAGGGTCATTACCAATAAGACACAACTCTCTCTCTCTCTCTCTCTCTCACTCACTCTCTTAAAATTTTGTTCTTGTATCTTTGAAAGGCTGTAAGTTTGGGATGATTTTCAGTGTAACAAACCGCATATCAATTCGCAGTAATTTGCTGGGCCTCATTGTATCTTCAAAACGAATCACCTATTAACTCATTTGCTGACTCAATTTATTCCAGTGCCATAGTTTCGAGAATTGTCTTCAAGAAAGCAATAATTGTAATGTGTCTTGAAGCATTCTTCTTCCATATTCTTTTACATTGATCAAGGTACAATACTCCAACACCATCAACTCCAACAGACAATTGGTGACACAATTCACACCTATATCTCCCCATACCTTAAGAGACTATGCAAAGAAAAGAAAAGAAA
>JAOXJP010181815.1:0-12443 GCA_025762735.1 Platanus orientalis
TCTCTCCCTCCCCTCTCTCTCTCCCTCTCTCCCGCCTGTCCTTCTCTCTCTCTCTCTCTCTCTCTCTCTCTCTCTCTCTCTCTCTCTCTCTTCCTCTTCTTCTTTCTTTTTTTCTCCCTAGTGTCACCATTTGGACTCACAGGCCGAGTGGGGGTTCCTCCGTTCAAACCTGCAGATCCGAGCAAGTATACTTGCTCGGCCTGTGAGTCCGTATGGTGACACCGGGGAGAAAAAAAAAGAAAGAAAAAGAGGAAGAGAGAGAGAGGGAGGGAGAGAAAGAAAGAGGAAGAGAAGAGAGAGAGAGGGAGGGAGAGAAAGAAAGAGGAAGAGAAGAGAGAGAGAGAAAGAGGAAGAGAAGAGAGAGAGAGGGAGGGAGGGAGAGAGATAGAGGAAGAGAGAAAGAGAGAGGAGTGCAGTGCGGGAGAGAGGGAAGGGAGAGAGAGGAAGAGAGCATGCGGGAGAGAGAAAGAGAGAGGGGAGTACAGTGCGGGAGAGAGAGAGAGGGAAGGGAGAGAAAGAAAGGGAGGGAGAGAGAGAGAGGAGGATGGGGTGCCGCAACGCCAGAGGGGGCATTGCACCACCGGAGTGGTTGCCGGAGGTGTGGGAGGGAGGGGTATTAAGGGAAAAATAAAAGTAAAAAAATTTAAGTGAGGTGGACTTAGAAAAAACTGTGGTGGAAATAGAAGCTCCCTTACTGCCTCTAACTTTGGGCTTATAAAAATAGGCCCTATTTTAAAATTTGCAAAATTGTAGAAGACAAAGGAAAAGAAAAAGAAAGAAAAAAAGACACACACTAAAATCCAAAGAAGCACTAACCAATTGCACTGATGGAAGACAGTGGCTACTCAGCACCTGACTTGACCCACAACAGATTGCTTCCTGTGTCAAAGATTAAAGCCAATCGTCTTATAGGAGTGTTGATGTCTAGATTGACTACATGAAGCAATCTGTTGTAGTAATAAGTGTCACACTCACCGTCTGCAGTGTGAGCACCATCGGCAATAGAATAATCTATGGTAGCAAAAATATAAGCCAACAGTATTATTGTTATGTTGCCAGTGGTGCTCACATCGGAGATGGTGAACATGACACTTTTTTATTTTTGATCAGAGTGAATGTGACACTTATTAATAGAGCTAGTGATACCAAGTATATACAACCAGAGGATGAGACCATGGTTTCTTTATAGTTAGTTACTTCTGCAACAACTATGAAAGATTAATAATAAAACCTAGAGTAATCTAAGTGTAAGAGAAGATTTGTCGCCAAAGCGAGATTCGACGCCAAAACGAGGCGTAGTTTGAGGGCATGCCTTGTCTCCTCTTCTAATGCCTCCTTATCGAGTCTGGATCATCACTTAGGAGGGAGAGTCTAGAAGAGGGGAAGCTTGTTCATTTTTTTAATGAAAGCTAGGGTTTAGATTTATTAAATGTAGACCATTGGATTAGGAATAAATATATGGTGAGGTGAGTGTTTAACAACTTTGGACTGGTATAATTTATATTTATTTTGGGCATTGAGCTAAATGAAGGTTGTCTGAACTCGGTCCAAATGCCACTTTAGGCCTAAAAGCTTGGCTTAAACATATCGGCTTTCGAGCCAATCCAGCCCAATTGACAGCCCTAGCTCCTCGTTCTCCTAAATAGGAAAACCCAATTGAATTCCTAGAATCCATTGATTGGGTTGAAGATAATAAGTTAAAAATGGTAAATGTTTTGGCTAAATTCATGGAGTGAATTGTGGGTTTGACATGGGTCCTTTTATAATTTTAAATCTAAATCAAACTTGCAAAAGAGGGTGGGGTGAGTTAGGAAAGGTTTGATTAAGGGTAAATGATCAATCAAGGTAAGATTATATATTATTTTATTTTATACAATTTGGTTTAATATGATTTTATTTTATTTGGACATATTTTTTTAGATTTAGATATGAGATTATGCCAATGGGTTTGATCCAATGAATTGCAGGACACTGTAATTCAATGTACCTACACAGAATTTCATTGATCTAAATTTAGAAATTTTATCAAAATCCCGTTATGGATAAATCTATGGCACAAATCATCATGGTGGCATCTAATTTTTAATATGAGAATTCAAGGTACTTGATTGGATTGTCAAGATTTAAGTTCATACAATGGAGGGTTTAGGAGTGGAATATGAAAATTGTGACTATCACAATGATGTTATGGGGTATGTCGGATTCATGTGCGATGTCTGATTGACCATCCGATGTTTGGAAGATTTTAAATCTAGGTTTGAGATTCACCAAATCTTAATATGACAGATTTTAACAATAATACCCTGTTTTGGACTATTTTGGATGCATTCATGATATCCAAATGGTTGTTTGGTACTTTTACAATGAGATTTGATGGTCCACCTTCGTTGAAGGGTAAAAACATAATTTTTAGCCTATATGTGGTCAAACTCAAGATAAACATTCAAAAGATTAGGACATGGAATGAAATATAGATAGAGGAAGGAAATGAGTTTCACAAAAATCTTAGAGAAAAATCGAGAGACTAGAGTGCCAAATTAGGAAAGTATGGGAATGACCTATGGATGGGAGATTATCTAATCACCTTGGTCTCCTAAGATTTCCAAGGTCCTTTATATAATGTTGATGTTGTCCATTCAAATAAACCTTTGGGCCCTGGGCGAAAATTAGGTGTTGACATAGTTACTATAATATAATAAGATATCGAAATAAAAATAATAGTAATATATCATTATAGCATCACCACCTTGTAGACTTGATACACACATGCATATCTTTACGACAAACTCCAGTGGCACTCTGTCCCACCCTTTTATTACCATATAAAGAGAATAAGGGACAGCAAGGTCCTACAAAATACAACCATGGTAAACATGAGAATTGAGGCTCGACTCAACTAAGTTGTGAGCATGTACATTGGTTAATCCTCTAACTAATGCAAACATACAATGTTGAAAAGGCACAAATATGTGGAAACAATTTAACCATAAGTGTTTCACCATCCAAAGACATTCATGACCATTGGCATTGTGGGCTATAATGGAGTTAAAGAATCACTTTTCAGCACAAGGTTAGGATATTTCAAGGCCGTAGCAAGCTTCAAGCTCAAGATAATTGCGTTGAATTCAGTAGTAAATGTTGTGAACCCACGGATTGCGTGGGTAGCCAAACCAATATGTGTACCTATAGAATCCCTCGCCACCACTCCAAGAATAACTTGATCCTATTGCACTGGGCATGCAACATTAATGTTCATCTTTATGCATCCCTCTTCTAGTGGCCTCCATTCCATCTGGTTTATGAAAAATATAGAAAGTGTTTCGAGCTTGTAGATTAGTGGGAGCTAGGAGCTCCAGATCAGCTATCAAATTCCTTGTAGAGAAAACAACAGTCTGAGTATCATGATGGCATTTTTCAAAGATGCACTTGATATGGTGAAGTCATATGTTTCAATAAAAAATGGTAGCACATCGAGTAAGGAGGAACTTCTCATGTTTATCCTTCTAAGATCTATAAAACCACCGAACAATTTTGTCTTGAATAGGCTAGGAGTCAAGCTACCATAAGTGCCATGGACAAGAAGACTACTACCATATTCTTTACGTAGTGGGACACATTGATAGAGTGGGTAAAGGGGATGGACGTGAACACCAGTAGTGCATTTTGAGAGGCTCTCTAGATAAAATGTTGTAATTTAAGTGGTACATTTAGATGCCAAATAATTTTCCATAATCTTTACCTATTAGCAGTCATGTTAGAATTATAGTTAGAATTGGCTGCAACCAAGTCATAAACAGATTTAACTAAAAAATTACCTTTTTTTATCATGGAACTAAATTCGGTAGTATTTATTAATGAACTATCATAGAGGAACCTTGAGGATGAAATCATATTCTAAAGGAGACACCACCCCCATATGAGTTCTTGATTCCAAGATTTAGAATTAGGAGAAATGAGATCAACCACTTATTAGAGATTGCAATTCCAAGGTTTACCTGTTATTGACTTCTTATTAGGCATTGTTGAAAGCCAAGAGTCCTTCCATATGATTACCTACTTACCATCTCCAATTGTCCAATGAAGACCTTTCATTAGAACTAATCTCACAAGCCTGAATTATACTTTTCCATCTGCAGAGGAGCTTTAGTTGAAGTGATTCATATTTTGGGAAATAAATGGACTTTAATAGCATGACCCATAACGCTACCGGTTGGGCTAACATGTGCCATCCTTGTTTTGCTAATAATGTCACATTGAACATAAAGAGTTTTTTCAAATCCTATCTTTCATCCTGCTTACTAAGACCAAGAATATTCCATTTTACCCAATTAATCATTTGTTCTTCACCTATTTGACCCCACCAGATGTGTTATTGTCTATTGCCAATCTGTTAGCATAGCCCCTTAAAAGGAGAAAACAAGACATATTATAAATAAGGATTGAGGTGGTGACGGGCTTCAAAAGGTTTATTTTCTCATCATGGACAAAAATTTGGTCTTCCAACCTTAGATTTTCCCTGTCACTCTCTCATCTAAGTAGGCAAGTAAATTTTTTTGTTCTTCCCTATTGATGAAGGCAACCTAGATATTTATCTGTGTGTGTTGTTTGATGCATTCCCAAATTATTTTTGATTTGTTGATGTAAATCTCAGGAAGATTTCTAACAAAAGATGAGCTCATATTTGGCTTTATTGACTAGTTGCCTCAATGCAATGGATAATTTGTAGATGATAGAGTCAATTGTATTGGCTTCTTATACCCCTGCTTTGCTAAAAAAACAATCATTTGCGAATAAGAGATGTGAGACTGATGGGTTATGTTTTTATACTGAAATATTTAAAAAAGATCCTATATTTTCCTAATATTGTAGGAGAATGGAAATCCTTTGACGCAAAGCAAAAAATAGATAGGGTGACAATGGGCCTCCTTTTCTTAGGACTTGAGATGTAAAGAAAGGGCGGTCAAGAATACCATTTAAGGGAATCAAAGCGAGATTGAGGAGACACACTAGTTAATCCAATTATACCATTTAGGGCTGATGTCTGTACCCTCAATAAAAAATTTCATTCAAATAAGTCATAGGTCTTGCTCATATCTAATCTGACTTTCATAGAAGGTACTTTTGATTTGTTCCATTTCAAGTGGTGAAGGATTTCATGTGCCACCACACATTGTTTTGAAATTTGTCTCTGGACAATGAATTCACTATGGAGGGGGGAGATAACTTTTGAGATCACTTGTTTCAATCTATTCGTCAATACCTTATATATGATTTTGTAATCAAAATTACACAAACTAATATGCCGAAATTGATCTACCCTATTAGGATTTGGGAATTTTGGGATTACTATGAATGTTTCATTAATTTGCATTAATGATAGTTGGTTTCAATAAAAAACTATTAAACATAATCCACCACCTTAGTGCCAAGCACTTGTCAATACTGGTGATAAAATCCCGCTTGGTAGCCATTTGGGCTGGGGCTTTCAACTTTCCAATCCCCAATGCTGCTTATTTAATTTCCTCTAGAGCTATTGCCATATCAAGCCATAACTTAGAGGAGTGTGAGATTCTATTGGAAAAAGTTATATTATTTGCACAATGTCATTATCCAAAGGATTTTGAGAGGTAAAGAGATCAATATAAAAGTTTCAATGTGTAGAACCTATCTTCTCTTCCAATTAAATCCATCTTCCATTTGGCAGACAAATGTTACCGATGTGGTTAGAGTGGCCCCCTCTAATGGAAGATAAATGAAAAAACTTAGTATTTCTATCTCCCCAAGAAAACCACTAATTATGGGATTTTTAGGCCCACTGATTTTTTTATTGCCTAAGTAACTAGTCCAATTATTAAGTTACTTCTTGAATTATGCCATTGATACTCAGAGATGTTGCTGACCCATTAGGTATCCAAGTTGCTGGTTTAAGTCTCTAATTTTGCATTAAATTCTCTCAAAAGTAGAATTGTTCTAATGTTGAAAAGTTGTAGTTAGCCTCCTTAGCTTTCTTGGAAGTTTTTTTTTTAGTTCCCTCTATCCCTTCTATTCCATTCAGAGTCGATGAATGTAAAAAAACTCAAAGTGGGTAACCCACATCCACTTGAATCTAAATGTAACACCCCATATACATCCTAAAGACATACCCTAGGTTGTATAAGACACCATACGTGCATGTGGAATTAAACTTGAAGGAATTAGGATGAAAAGAGCCAAAAAATTTCAAGCTGGGGAAATTTAGTCCGATTTGAGTGATCTCTGGAATCCAAAGACTGAAGGCAATAAACACCCAGACCAATCCGAGTGGTTCCAAAAAACCACAGACAAAAAGATAGAAAACCCTCGGATTGATCCGAATTAGTCAGACCGATTTAAACAGAAAATAAAAATCTTGTTTCATGATTTTTCACAAAATTATACCCTAACTCGCATAAGACTATCATGAACCCATAAAAGCCTCTACGATTTTTTTAGACCCATCTAACCTAAGAGAACGTGGATGAACAAAGAGAAAATGACAAATTCCATGATTTGTCAAGGTAAGCTAAGAAAGACCCATAGATTTGCGATTTTACTTAGGATTAAATATTTAGTTTAAGATTTCTGCTTACAATATAAGTAATCTTAGGTTGTTATGTTATTCTATGCTAGACGATGAGATTTAAAGGTTTTATGAAGATTTAATCTTTGAAAATTTCGTAAGGAGTAAAGAGTGAATTCTTGCATGAAAATCTGTAATAGTGAGTGATTATATGAATTATATGTGTGTTTTGTTTGTTTTAGGTTCATAGAACCACGATTTTTAACTTAAAGATTTTTATTAGCTATATTTGAATGTTTCCCCATGTAATACCTATCCTTTCTATGGAAATCCTTGGAAAAATAAGTCATTTTATGGTTTGCTATTAATTGATTTCACGTAAATGATTTCTTATTGATTATTTGATTACTTGAAGTCTTTTGTAAGATAACCCTCTTAAAGTAATGATTCGGATGCAAATCTTTTTGAAAATGTAGATTTCTTTATTGCTGAAAGATTAAGTTTGGTATTATCTTTGGTTTGATGCTTTCATTAAACTTTAAGTATTTCTTCTAAAAGCAATTATTGTTCTCGGTATTTTATCATGATGAATAGTATTCTCATATTTTCAAAGTTCCTAGATTATGTGTCCCCTAGGAAGGGTTATGCATCTGTGAAAATTGTTTTAATACATCTGTATGTATTCTCTTTTATGCAACATTACTCTAAAAGATTTGAATGTTAAGAGTAAAAGGACTGTTTTGAATAAGATCAGCTTTGTTTGAAAAGTGCATGCAAGATAAGAAGGTTTTTGTATTGAACACTCTACTAGAACTTAAACCCTTAAAGACAAAATGAGAATGTGACAAGTGAAAAGTGTCATTGTCATCATGGGAATGTTATGGTGGTATCAACTCATAGGAGTATATGTGATAACTAGTGAAAAAGTGTTCAAATCCCTCACCATTAAGGGTTAGATAATGGTATCCGCTCGTAGGAGAGTATGTGAGAATCAGTGACAAGTATTCAGATCTCTCATCACTAGGGATTAGAAAGTGATATCTGAACTCAAGATCATATGAGTGATAGTGTTAAGTGAAAAGTGAATCCACACATGAGATGATACATGTGACACTGATAAGTGAACCCCACCATTAAAGATCATATGATGGTATCCTCACATGGGAGGGTACATGTAACAATAATAAGTGAACTCTGCCACTAGATATCATATGATGGTATCCGTACATGAAAGCATACATGTGACAATGATAAGTGAGTTTCACCATTAGGGATCGTATGATGATATCCACACATGGGAGCGTATATGTGAAAGTGTTAAGTGAAATTTAAACGTATAAATTTGTATTAAGTGTTTTGAAAAGAAAGGAAAAGTAAAAGATCAGATTGTCAGTTAAATGTTTCAAAAGGAAAGTTAACATTTCTATCATGTTTAGTTTTGATTTGGCTTCAACATTTATCTTGCTCTAAATTATGATCAGCTCATATTTTATGAAAATCAAATCCTATATATTAGATCCATAGTGTATTTAAATGTTTTAGACTGCTTATCAAATTCACATGAAAGTGTATTGTGTTTTCTCACTGTTCATGCTAAGTCTTGTTGTCTTTTCATTGTATATTTTATATAATTGTTTATGAGCCCTTCAAGCTTACCCAAACTGACAAATGTTTTTCAGATTAAGACTTAATGGGGTTTGGCAACACTAGTGATGCCCTTGGTGACGTTGGTATTGAAAATAATGACATTTGTGTATGCTTATGATTAGTGCATTTGACTATTTAATTCAGATTTTGACTTAAGGACTTGTTAGATAGAGATTTAATTGTTAATTTTAGTCCATGATTGTTTGACGATTTTATTCATTTAAAAGTAATAGATCTTTCATAGATGACTTGAGGTTCCTAGAGATTTATTTAATTGAGATAATTGCTAGAGATGTTAGACTATGAGCAGGATTTTTTTATGGATTGTGAAATTATTGATTGCCATGTGGTACGAAGTTTCTAGTGAGATTTTCTTTCCGTTGCAAAATGTGAATGTTTAAATACAGATTTTCATTGTGTATTGGCCAAATTTGGTGTAAGAGAGTAGAAAATAAAATAAAATTTTATTCTAAAAGGATCTTGAAAGAGTATGGGTGAATGTCTGATTCAAGGCTATCTTTAGCGGATGGTTTTGGATCGTGATGATTCAAGTTTCCTTTAAGGGGGTAATTCGGGGAGTGACACTAAATTGTCATGGACAATGTTTGTTATGCACTTAGTGCTTCAATAATATTAGTAGGTGATCAAAACTAATTGCCACAACATTCTCTACCTGAGCTCAAGGGAAGAGTTGTCTCCATACAGGATTGGCCAGCACTTTGTCTAGCCTTTCATCTATTGGATTATGTGTCATTGTCTATTAGACCAAGTAAACTGAGGCCCCTGGAATCCTAGTTAGTCCATGAGATTACATGCATTGATAAATCTTCTACCACATTCAAAATTGTGGGTAGTAGGGCACACCCCTCTCTAATCTGAGTAAGACCAAGCATTCAAATCCCTGAGGCAATCCATGGGACCTTTACTTTGTGATATTGTTTGTATTAATGCTCTCCAACATTCTTCCTTACGAGACAACATAGGTTCACCATATTCAAAGTAACACCACTAGGGGTTGGTATGATCTCTAGTTTTAATTTTGAGAGAAACCCAACGTTCATTTATTTATTTAACACTCACATTCCATTCTTAGTTTCCATAGAACTAGCAGCCCACCCGCTTATCCTCGATCGCCCATCCCCACATGTTGCTAGTGGTTTAGTAATCTTATTCCTTTATAGGGTAACTCCAATTTTACTTTTGTTTCTTCCAAGAAGACTAAAGCCAAATTTTTAAGCTTAACAACTCTTTTAACTTGTGAAATGTCGAGGGTTTCCTAACTCCCTAACAGTTCAACGACAAAATGCTTATTCATCTATAGTTATTATGGGACAACCATTAGAACCCCCTTATTCAAATTTCTAGTAGATCAACCAATCCTTCCTTAGGTTTATAAATTAGTGGAGGCATCGTTCTCAACAATATGTGAGTGATGATAAGACAATAGCATTAGTCTCTTATATTGTACTCAATTAGGGATCTAATAAATATTCTACTATTTACGTCCCTGTCATTGATTAATCTTGGGTTTCGTTCAGGATTGATCATATGAATATGTAATGAGACTAAATTGGAAGAGTTAAATCTTACATCTCATGGTTGGGCTGGAAAATTTTCCTCATGTTGGTATCGGTTGACTCCTCCATTGGCTCATTTTCATCTCTACTCCTACAAAATTAACCAATGAACAAAAGCTTAAAGATTGAATTTTGAAATTCTAAAATGCTGAAAATTAAAGAAACAATTCAATAATTTAAATCTTTGAATAAATCATGCAAGAATAAAATAATCAATTAAAAAATGCTCCAATTAGTAAATAGAGGGGGAGAATTAAATAAAATTAAAGAAATAATAAGAGAAAATCAAGAAGGGCCGAAAATCCAAGAAAATTGGGGGTTTTCAATTAGGTGCCCTAAAATTTAGGGGATACTAGGGGCACCTAGCCGCACCCCCCTATTTTAGGTGAAAAAAATATTCTATGAGAGAAAATTAAGAATAAAAGGGGCTTAGGATGGGGTGGCTACAAATGTGAGTTTTTTGGGTTTAGGGTTCTTAAAAATTTTGAGAAATTTCAAGAAAAGTAATTTATGATTGAGAAATTAGGAAAGCTTGTATTAATTGGTTTAGAGGGTTATGGAAGGCTTAGGGTTGCAAGGAATTAGGTTTTTGAGGAAGGGATTACAAGTAATTAAAGAAAAGGGGTTGCAAGAAAAGTGAAGTCTAAGGTTCTTGATTATGGGATCTTGCAGAGGGTTATGGTAAAACATAAAATTTAGATGGAAAAGATGATAGGAGAAGAAGATTAAATGAGAAATAAAGAAAGAGGAAAGACGAGAAGACGTGGGAGAGAAGAAGAAGAAGAAGAAATAATAGAAAAGGTAAGAGAGATGGATATGAGACTCACCTTAACGTGTGAGAAATCCTTGAGAGATACACCGGTCGTGTGGCCTCAGGAATACAAAACTTTATTATTCAAAAACTATTATACAAGTTGGTCGGCTAATCTTTATAAAGACCTAAATAATAAAATAACAAAAGATGACTAAAATACCTTTAACTCGTGGTTGCACAACCAACACTAAAAAAAAACCCATAAAAACTTAAAAATACTCAAATAATAAGACTCCTAACACTTAGAAAACTTAATACTAATCCTCCAATGGCTCATAAGGCCTTATTACACAAAATTATCCCATAAATAAACCTAAAACAATAAAATTTTGCTAGGCTACTGATGTGGACAACAAGATGTTCACTTAGATTTCTTAAGTTCACTTAGATTTCTTAAGAAATCTAAGCTTGGGATGCTTCCATAAAGGATAGTTTTCCTTTAGCCATAGTAAGGTTGTCACATTAGTTGGTGATTGTGTGCATTCTTTGGTTTACATGTATTGCTTGTTTCAGGTTTTCACTAGCAATGTTTGTAACCACCATGGCATGTGTTAGGACAACTTGAGGCGTATTGTGTGAATTGTAAAGACCAAGCATCATCTCATAGGAGAGTCGAAACCTTGTTCAGAAGTTCAAAGTTTAGTAACCCATCATTTGACTATTCATGTGAGTAAAATAAGGTGAGTCTAAGAGCTTTCAAGTTGCTAACTGGATTTGGTTCTATATTTCATGGATTATAGGGCCACCTATACACCTAGCACCCATCATTGGGTCCCACATTTGATCCGGTCCATCATTCGAGACTAAGTTCATCTAGTCCCTCTAAACAAAAAGCCCAACCCTCTTTGCCAATGTCCTCGCCATTACATTTGTGTGAAATCCAATCGGTAGATTAAGTGGACTTAGAAAAGTGCACTCCAAAACGATAACAATAGTAGTACTCTAGGGTTTTATTCCTCCATAAAGATAAGGTGGTTGTCAAGTGTCCATGGATCATATTTCTTGACATTCTCAAAGTCCATTTGATGGCCAAATTTGGCGATAAAGCAATTTTCCCCAACCTCCTTACCTCGATTCGCTTCCGTGCTCTCCTCGCATCTACTAAAGTTGGCAAAAAGATGTGGGTCTTCACAATTGTTGCATGAAATTCTAGACCTCTTAGATCATAATTTCTCTGTACCATACCTTCTTCTCCGTTTGAATCCTGACACCATGTCCCCAACCCTTAATCATATCTAGAACTACTTGAACTTTAATCGTCTGAGCATTTTTGTATCCTTTCTGTTTTTGAAAAAACCCTATCACCTAGTGGACGTCTCTCCCATGAAGCCCAACCCATCCAACCATTGTCGTTTCCTAAACATTGAATTCAAATATTTTGAAATCAACTTTATCGACTATACTTTTTCAATTACTGAAAGAGGAAAAGGGAAGCCCCATTATGTGGCCTTCTATAGCCCGTTATGGGTCCATATTTGTGTTTTCCTACTCTGAACACCCTCTGTTGATCCATTAACTAACCTCAAGGAGACCTTACGCTATAATGACAGTTCTCTCTTTCTATGGAGGGGTTCTAATGCATGGGGACACTTCATTCATCTCACAAAATGGAAAGCCAAGGCTAGAAACGCCTTTGTTGTCTTGCCTAAAGGGGAACTCTCATTAGGATGGAAAAGATTCCACGACATTTTACAACAAATGGACTCTGTTTGTGTCTCTACCCCTTCTACCAGTTTGCCACCCCCTTTCCAATAGGGAGAGGCTATTGGCACCCCCAAAACTCCTCACCACACCCCCATTTTATGACTTTTCAAAATTCCATCCCATACCTCTTTATGAAATGACCTATTTACCCCTGTTCACAAAA